>CAUYQG010230004.1:0-25514 GCA_963574415.1 Tarsius wallacei
CGCCTGTAGTTCCAGCTACTCGGAAGGCTGAGGCGGAAGGATCGCCGGAGCCCAGCAGGTCGAGGCTGCGGTGGCCGGGAGTGTGCCACTGCACTCCAGTCTGGGCGACAGAGTGAGACTCCAACTCAAAAAAAAAAAAAAAAAAAGAATTTGAAGAGCACCCCCAAAGCCCCATTCCATCCACATTCTCCTCAACATGAAGCTTTCTTTGATTTGCTTAAGGGCCTTTCTAGGTCCCAATCCATGCCAGGCCATGAGGTCCCAGGTGAGAAGCAAGCTGCCACACTGACCCACTGACCAAGGAGAATACCACAGCACAGTCACTCACCCCAGTTGGTCTTGCTACAAGAGAGTCCCAGTCTTGCCAAAGGAAGCCAGCCATCCCATGATCCTTCCCTGCTCCAGACAGGTCTCTTTGGTTGCAAGCAACAGAAACAAATCACGGCTAACTTAAGTAAGAGGGTGTGTATTGGGAGGATATGCCAGCTCACAGGATTAAGAAATAGCTGAGAAGGAGGCTGGAAGGGTTGGGAACAATGACAGCCAAGATGTCCTAGAATAAGAGCCAATCAGTCATTTTTGTAGGATACTGTTTCTTTTATTTTTTCATTTTTTAATTTTTTTTGAGTTGGAGTCTCACTCCATTGCCCAGGCTGGAGTGCAGTGGCACACTCACGGCCACCCTAGCATCGACCCGCTGGGCTCTGGCAATCCTCCCACCTCAGCCTTCCAAGTAGCCAGAACTTCAGGCATGTGCTACCACGCCCAGCTAATTTTTTGATTTACTGTAGAGATGAGGTCTTGCTAAGTTACCCAGGCTGTTCTCGAACCCGCGGGCTCAGACAATCCCCTCACCTTGGCCTCCCAAAGTGCTGGGATTACAGGCTTGAGCCACTGCCCCCAGCCAGGATCCTGTTTTTTTGCACAATATTCTTTTATCCCTCTGCTGTTGGAGTTCAGATCCCAAGTCCTTGAATCTGATTGGTTTGGCTTGAGTAAAATGCCCTCTCCGTGGCCACCTTGACTGACTGCCCAGCTAAGACCAAGACCAACAGGATAGAAATAATTGTTCAAAACTGAAATTGAGCTGTTACCAAAAAAGGGAGGATGAATGTTGAGAAGCCAAAAACTACACATGTCTAAAACATACCTAGTCTTTTCCCACTTACTCAATTCATTTTAACCACCAAGATCCCAGGTGATGGCCAGGTGTGATGACTCATACCTGCAATCTCAGCACTTTGGGAGGCCAAGGTGGGAAGATTGTTTAAGCATAGCCTGAGCAACAGCAAGACCTCATCTCTACAAAAAAATATATTAAAAAATTAGCCAGGCATGGTGGTGCATGCCTGTAGTTCCAGCTACTCAGCAGCCTGAGGTAGAAGGATCACTTGAGCCCAAGAGGTCAAGGTGGCGGTGAGCCGTGATCATGCCACTGTCCTCCAACCTGGGTAACAGAGTGAGACTCTGACTCAAAAAAAAAAAAAAATTCCAGGTGCTGTGTTTGAATAAAAGTGATCAGAACTGTAAATTAAGGCTGGTGATAAACAGTACTGAAGGAAATTCAGATGGAGGAGCAGTTGGACTTCTTGAGTCAGAAGGCCCGTGGTCTTCTAGTTCCAGCACTGTCACCAACTGTGACCTCTGTTTCTTCATCCAAGCAATGGGCTAAGTAGTGACCTGTCCAGCTGGTCATGATAAGTACCAAAATAATGTACTTACAGGCACCACTTTGAAGACCCCAAAACATGCAAACCTAAGGAATATTATCAGTCTGCTTGGGGTTTTCTAATTTTTTTTAAAGGTCGCATCACACTGACTACTTACCCTGATATCATGTTTGGCCAGAAGCAGTGAAGTTCTGACCTTAGCTGGCAGACAGGCTGCAGTGAAGCAAGATGAAGGAGAGAGAGCCCTGTAGGTAATGCAGTGAGCAGTCTTATTTCAGCCTATTTTGCAATGCAATGATCTTGAGGAAATATTAGGATGCGGCTCAGAGAGAGGTCTTCCTAACTCGAAAAAATCAACTCCAGTGAGAGCCAAGAAATAGAAAACTGCCAGGGTGTAGAAAATAGCCATTTGGAAGAAAGCATCAGATATTCAATATTCAACATGAACTTGAGTGGCAGTGTAGCACAGACATTCAGAACATGGTCTCTGAGTCAGAAAGACCTGAATTTGAACCATAGCCACACCCAGCCCTTGCCCCATCCAGATGAGTGCAATAATATCTATTTGACAAATAGTTATTGAGAACTCAACATATAAACTGAGGATACAACAGTGAACGATACAGATTAAAAACTCCAGCCCTCATGGGCCTTACGTTCTGGTGGGGGAAGAAGGTAATTTTCTTTAGAAAAGTAAAATATGTGATGCATCAGATAGTGATAAATACTATGGAAAAAATAAAGCAGAAGCCTGGCACGGTGGCTCACGCCTGTAATTCTAGCACTCTGGGAGGCCAAGGCGGGACAATTGCTTGAGTCCAGGAATTTGAGACCAGCCTGGGCAATATAGCAAGATGCCATCTCTACAAAATATAAAAAAATTGGCTGGGTGTGGTGGTATGCACCTATAGTCCCAACTACTTGAGGGACTGAAGGGGAAGGATCACCTGAGCCCAAGAAGTCAAGGCTACGGTGAACTGTGATTGTACCACTGAATTCCAGCCTGGACAATAGAGTAAGACCCCAACTCAAAAAAAAAAGATAAAAAGAAAGCAGGAAAAGAAGTCAGCAGGGTGAGTGGGGAGGAATAACCATAATCTATAGAGGGATTAGGAAAAACCTCACTGTGATGGTAACCTCTGACCCAATAGCTGACAGAAGGATTGGACTTTGGAGAAAACTGTTCCAGGCAGACGGAACAGCAAGTGAAAGGGCCTGGTAATTAGAGCATACCTGACCCAAGGATCAACAAGGCAGCTAGCATGCCTGCAGGAGACATTGTCATAGGAGAAAAGAAGGAGACCCGGGCAGTGTTGGCGATTGATGTAGGCCCTGGTAGGCTCAATACTTAGGCTTTTGCTCTGAGTGACTTGGGGAGCCTCTGGAGGGTTTTGAGCAGGAAAGTAACACAATCTAATTTACATTTTAAAGACTTGTTGGAGCTGCTACGTTGTGGGCAAAGATAGAAGATAGAAACCAGTTAGGTGGCGCTAGCAAAAATCCAGAGGAGACTTCCGGTTTCTGGCCCAGTGTGCAAGAAATTTGAAAGTTGCCACTCCATCCTAAAAGTAAAAAGTTGAACAAACTGAAAAGTTAGCAACTCTTCTTAGACCTGTTAGAAAAGTACAGTCACAGGGCAATCCTCTGCCCCCAGAATTTGGAGAAACAAATTGGCAAATATATAACTTATAGAGAGCAGAACATCTAACAGGTGCACACCTGTAGTCCTAGCTACTTGGGTGCCTGGGCAACAGAGTGAGACCCCAAACTCAAAAACAAAACATAATAAAACAAAAAACCCATTGTGATGGAAATGAAGAATGCCTTTAATGGACTCATTAGTAGACTGGACATGGCTGAGGAAAGAATCGCTGAACTTGAGAATATCTCAATAGTAACTTTCAAAATTGAAAAGCAAAGAGAAGAAAGGTGTAACGTCTACATAATAGGAATGCTAGAAGGAGAAACAAGTCACAATAGAAGAAATATTTAATGACTGAGAATTTACCCCCAATTAATGTTATACTCCAAAGCACAGACCCAGGGAGCTCAGGGCCCACCAAGCAGGATAAATGCAAAACAACAACAAAAACAAAACTACCAACCAACGAGCAAGCAACAAAAAAAGAATACCTAAGCATGTCGTATTCAAAATGCAGAAAAGCAAAGATAATGAAAAAATTTTGAAAGAAGGCAGAGGGGCTGGACTTGGTGGCTGAGCCTGTAATCCCAGCACTTTGGGAGGCCGAGGCAAGTGGATTGCCTGAGCCCACAGATTCAAGACCAGCCCAGTCAACTAGGCAAGACCTCATCTCTACAATATATCAAAAAATTAGCCAGGCCTGGTAGTGCGCGCCTGTAGTTCTGGCTGCTTGGAAGGCTGAGGTGGAAGGATCGCCTGAGCCCAGCAGGTCGACACTAGGGTGGCCATGAGTGTGCCACTGCACTCCAACCTGGGCAACAGAGTGAGACTCCACCTCAAAAAAAAAAAAAAAGAAAGAAAAGAAAGAAGGCAGAGAGAGAAGAAACATAATATCTCTAGAGGAGCAAAATTAAGAATGGCATCCAACTTATCAGAAACTCAGAAACTATACAAGCAAGAAGAGAGTGAGTGAAATGTTTAGTGCTGAGAGAGAGAAAAAAGACTGCCAACCAAGAATTCTGTACCCTGTGAAATTATCCCTTCAAAAGTAAAGAAAAAATACTTTCTCAAAAAACAAAAATTGAGTTTATTGCCAATACACCTTGCAAGAAATGCTAAAAAAAAGTTCTTTAGAGCAAAGAAAAATTATATAGGTCTAAAACTTGGGTCTACATAAAGAAAGGAAGAGCATTAGAGACATAATAAGTGAAGGTAAAATAACAACATATTGTTCTTATTCTTAATTCATTCAACATATAACAGTTGGTTTAAAATAATAATAATAGCAACAATGTATTTGATTTGATATATACTTATGTATGCTTATGCATAAGTTAAAAAAATGACAGCAACAATGCAAGGGATGGGAGGAAGGAATAGGATTATTTTGTTATTTTAAAGTATTTGCACTACTCTGAATTGGTATAGTGTAATATGAAAGCAGACTTGGATTCATTGTAAATGTATATTGCAATCTGAAAGGTAACCACTAAAAAAGAAAAAAAGAAGTATACAGAAAACAAGAGGCACTGAAAAAACAAAGTGTAACTGATATGCAAAGAAAGGATAGAAAATGAAATCATATAAAATGCTCAATTAAAACCACACAAGGAAGAAAAAGAGTGGAAGACAAAAATAGGAACAAAGAACAAAGGCAGTGAATAGAAAACAGTGACAAATATGGCAAATATTAATCCAGCCATATCAATTATTACTTTAAATGTCAATGGTCTAAATATACCAGTTGAAAGACAGAGATTATCAGAGCATATCAAAAAGCAAGACTCAAAATATATTGTCTTCAAGAAACTCACTTTAAATGTAAAGACGTGTAGATTAAAAGTAAATGGGTGGAGAAACATATACCATGCCAACACTAATCAAAATAAAGCAGGAGTAGTCATATGAATTTTAGAGAGAGAAGACTTCAGAGCAGGAAAAGTTATCAGTGATAAAGAGGGGCATTGCATAATGATAAAGAGTCAATTCTCTAAGGAAGCATATCAGTCCTTCATATCTATGCACCTAACAACTGAATGTCAAAATACTTAAGGCAAAAACTGATAAAACCACAAGGATAAAGAAATGAATCCACTATTGTTGGAGACTTCAACAACCCTCTGTCAGAAATGGACAGATCAACCAGGCGAAAAATCAGAAAGTACATAGTTGAACCAAACAGTACCACCAGTCTACTGATTATACAGTCATGTGTTGTTTAACGACAGGCATATGCTCTGAGAAATATGTCATCAGGTGATTTCATCGTTGTCCAAACATTGCAGCATATACTTACACAAACCTGGATGGTATAGCCTACTACATACCTAGGCTGTACTATGGTATAGCCAATTGCTCCTAGGTTACAAACCTGTACAGCATATTACTATAGGCAATTATAACACAATCATAAGTATTTTGTGTCTAAACATATCTAAGCATAGAAAAGGTGTAGTAAAAATGTGGTATTATAACCTTATGGGACCACTGTCATATATGCATCATTGACTGAAATGTCATTATGTAATACATGACTGTAATTGATATCTATTGACTACTTCAGCCAGCAACAGCAGAATACACATTCTTCTCAAGCTCACATGGAACATTCACCAAGATAGACCACATTCTGGGCTTAATTCTGTGTGACTTAAAACACAGCTCAACAAATTTAAATTTATGTATGTTTATATATATATATATATATATATATATATGTATTCCTCTTTTAATTTTTATTTAAAATTGTGGGGTACAATTCAGGGCTAGGTATACAAATATTCACCATGCAGGTACCCTTATCGGTGAGGTGTGCCCCCCCATGTTTATATGTGTTAAAAATCATACAAAATCTGCAAATTAAGTTTGAACTTTATAACAGAAAGATAGCTGAAAAAAATTCCATATACTTGGATATTAAGCAATGTATTTCTAAACAATACATAAGCCAAAGAATAAATCTCAAGAAAAGTTGAAAATCTTTTCAACTAAATGAAAATGGAAAATACAACTTATCAAAATCTGTAGAATGCAGTAAAAGCAGTACTTAAAGAAAAATGTATGGCATTGAATGCATATATTAGAAAAGAAGAAAGATCTACTATCAATAATCTAATTTTCCGCCTTAGGAAACAAGAAAAAGAAAAGCAATTTAAAATAAAGTTGCCAGGCTCAGTGGCTCAGCCTGTAATCCCAGCGCTTTGGGAGGCTGAGGTGAGTGGATTGCCTGAGCCCGCGGGTTCGACACCTGCCTGGGCAACTTGGTGAGACCTCATCTCTACAATAAGTCAAAAATTAGCCGGGCATGGTAGCGCGCGCCTGTAGTTCCAGCTACTTGGAAGGCTGAGGCGGAAGGATTGCCAGAGCCCAGCAGGTCGAGGCTGCAGTGGCTGGGAGCAGCCACTGCACTCCAGTCTGGGTGACAGAGTGAGACTCCAATTCAAAAAACAAATAAATAAATAAAATAACGTAAACAGAAGAAATGAAATAAAAATCAGAGCAGAAATTAATGAAATTGAAAATAGGAAATCAATAGAGAAGTCAATGACAATAGCTGGTTCTTTGAAAACATCAATAAAATTGATAAGCCTATAGCTGGCTAAGAAAAACAGAGATGACACAAATTACTAATATCAGAAATGAAATAGGAAGCTACACTACAGATCTCAAGGCCATTAAAATGATAATAAGTGTATACTATGAACAACTCTATGCCCACAAATTTGATAACCTGCATGAAAAGGAACAACTCCTTGAAAGACAAAATCTGCCAAAACATACACAAGAAGAAGGCCTATGTCTCCTACATTGAATCAATAATTAATAACCTTTCAAAACAGAAACTACCAGGGCCAGATGGGTACACTGATGAATTCTATCGAACGTTTAAGGAAAAAAATTATATCAATTTTCTACAATCTCTTTCAGAAGATAGAAGCAGAAGTAATAATTTTTAACTTACTCTATGAGGCCAGCATTATCCCAATACCAAAACCAAACAAAAACATTACAAGGAAACTACAGACCAATATCTTTTATGAGTGTAGATGCAAAAATCCTGAGCAAAATATTAGCAATGTGAATTCAACAAGGTATAAAAAGAGTAATATACCATGTCACATGGACTTTACCCCATGTATGCAAGGCTGGTACAATATTTGAAAATCACATAGAGCAGAAAAAGCATTTGACAAAATCCAAGTCACGATTTTTTAAAACTGTCAGCAAATCAGGAATAGAAGAGAACCTCCTCAACCAGATAAAGAACATCTACACAAATCCTACAGCTAATATTATACTTAATGATCTTAATGATGAGACACAAGAAGCTATCCTGCTAAATTAGAAACAAGACAAGGATGTTTTCTCTCACCACTCTTTTTCAACATTATACTGAAGTCCTAGCTAATGCAATAAGACATGAAAAGAAAATGAAAAATATACACATTTGGAGGGAAGAAATAAAACTGTCTTTCTTCACAGATGACATAATTGTCTATGCAGAGAATTCAAAAGACTAATAACAACAACAACAACAAAAACCTCCTGGGAAAAGTTACAGGATACAAGGTTAACATGCAAAGGTAGATTATTTTCCTACATACTAGCAAAAATGAATAAGTAGAATCTGAAATTTAAATTTAAAACACAATACCATTTGCATTAGCACCTCCAAAAATGAAATACTTAGATATAAATCTAACGAAAAATGTACAAGATGGATATGAAGAAAACTACAAAGCTCTGATGCAAAAAATCAAAGAAGAACTAAATAAATGGAGAAATGCCATGTTTAATGAACAGAAGTCTCAGTGTTGTGAATGTGTCAGTTCTTTTCAACTTGATCTATATATTCAGTGCAATCTCAATCAAGATCCAAGCAAGTTATTTTGTGGACATCAACAAACTCATTCTGAGGCAAAAGACCTAGAACAGCCAACACAATGTTGAAGAACAAAGTTGGAGGACTGATACTACCAGATTCTGAGACTTACCATGATGTGGTAATCAAGATAGTATAGTATTGGTGAAAGAACAGACAACCATATCAATGGAACAGAACACAGAGCCCAGAAGTAGACACACGTAAATACAGTTAACCAATCTTTGACAAAGGAGCAAGAGGTCTTCTCAACAAATGGTGCTGGAACAACTGGTTATCCACTGCAAAAAAATTAATATAGACACAGACCTTATGCCCTTCACAAAAATTAACTCAAAATGGATCATAGACCTAAATGCAAAATGCGAAACTATGAAACTCCTAAAAGATAACATAGGAGAAAATCTAGATAATCTTGGGTTTGGCAATGATTTTTTATTTGTTTGTTTTTTTGTTTGTTTGTTTGTTTGAAAGACAGTCTCGCTCTGTTGCCCAGGCTGGAGTAAAGTGGCATGATCATAGCTCACTGCAGCCTCGAACTCCTGTGCTCAATAATCCTCTCACCTCAGTCTCCCAAATAGCTAAGACTTCAGTGCACACCGCCATACCCAGCTAATTCTTAAATTTATGGTAGAGACAGGTTATCACTATGTTGTGCAGGCTGGTCTTGAACTCCTGGCCTCAAGCAATCCTCTCAAAGCACTGGATTAGCAGGCATGAGCTTCTTCATCCAATGACTTTTTAATATAACACCAAAGGCAAAGAAATAATTGATAAGCTGGACTTCATTAACATTAAAAACTTCTGTGCTTTAAGAGACTTGTCAAGAGAATAAGAAGATAGTCCACAGACTGGGAGAAATTATTTGCAAAAGAAATCAGACAAAAAGATTGTTATCTAAAATATACAAATAATATACAAAAAACTCAACAATAAGAAAATAAACAACCCTATTAAAAATGGGCCAAAGGGTCAGGCTCAATGGCTTAGCCTGTAATCCCAGCACTCTGGGAGGCCGAGGCGAGTGGATTGCCTGAGCCTGTGGGTTCGAGACCAGTCCAAGCAACTTGGCGAGACCTCATCTCTACAATAAATCAAAAAAAATTAGCTGGGTGTGGTAGTGCACACCTGTAGTTCTGGCTACTTGGAAGGCTGAGGCAGAAAGATTGCCAGAGCCCAGCAGGTTGACGCTGGGGTGGCCATGAGTGTGCCACTGGACTCCAGCCTGGGCAACAGAGTGAGACTCCAACTCAAAAAAAAAAAAAAATGGGCCAAAGAACTTAATAGGCATGTCACCAAAGAAGATACACAGATGGCAGTCAAGCATATGAAAAGATGCTCCCTATTATATGTCATTAGGGAAATTCAGATTCAAACAGTGATATACTGCTACACAGAAATCTGGAAACTGACAAAGTCAAATGCTAACAAGGATGTGGAGTCACAGGAATTCTTATTCATTCTTGGTGAGAATACAAAATGGCACAATCACTTTGAGTTGGGGGTCTCACTTCGTCGCCCAGGCTGGAGTGCAATGGCACCATCATGGTTCACCGCAGCCTTGACCTTCTGGGCTCAGGTGATCCTTCCACCTTAGCCTCCTGAGTAGGTGAGATTACAGGAACGTGCCACCACAGCTGGATAATTTTTTTAGTTTTTTCAGAGACAAGGTCTCACTATGTTACCCAGTCTGGTCTCAAACTTCTGGGCTCAAGCAGTCCTCCCATTTCTGCCTCCCAAAGTGCTGTGATTACAGGTGTGAGTCACTGTACCTGGCCAGTGCAGCCACTTTGGGAGAGAGGCAGTTTCTTACAAACATACACATACTGAGCCTGAGCCCACGGGTTCGAGACCAGCCCAGGCAAATTGGTGAGATCTCATCTCTACAATAAATTTTTTAAAAATTTCCCAGGCGTGGTAGTGCACGCCTGAGTTCTGGCTACTTGGGAGGCTGAGGCAGAAGGATCTCTGGAGCCCAGCAAGTCAACACTGGAGTGGCCGTGGTTCCATGTGTCTTACCCTTCCACTTACCATACTGTCCAGCAATCATGCACCTTTGAATTTTCCCAAAGGAGTTGAAAACTTATGTCCACACAAAAACCTGCACAGAAATGTTTATAGCAGCTGCATTTAAAATTGCAAAGTCTTGAAAGCAACTTTCAGGTGAATGAATACATAACTTGTGGTATATCCGAGCAATGAAATGTTATTTTGTACTAAAAAAGAAATGAAGTAGGCCTGGCTCGGTGGCTCAGCCTGTAGTCCCAGCACTTTGGGAGGCTGAGACAAGTGGATTGCTTGAGCCCACAGGTCCGAGACCAGCCTGGGCAACTTGGCAAGACCTCGTCTCTACAACAAATAAATAAATAAAAATTAGCCAGTAGTGGTAGAGCGCGCCTCTAGTTCTGGCTACTTGGAAGGCTGAGGCGGAAGGATCGCCTGAGCCCAGCAGATAGAGGCTGCGGTGGCCGGGAGTGTGCCACTGTACTCCAGCCTGGGCAACAGAGTGAGACTTCGACTCAAAAAAAAAAAAAAGAAACGAAGTAAAAAACCATGTTGATATGGAGGAAACTTAACTGCCTATTACAAAATGAATGAAGCCAGTCTGAAAAGGCTACATATTTGTGGGTTCTGGTAAAGGCTTTTGAAGACAGTAAAATCAGTGGGTTGCCAGTTGTTATGGGGGAGAGAGGGATCACCAGAAGGAGCAAGGAGGATTTTTAGGGCAGTGAAACTATTCTGTAAGAGACTACAATGGTGGATAGATGTCATTATACATTTGTCACAACTCATAGAATGTACAATGCCAAGAGTGACCTTAGTGTACACTATAGACTTTGGGAGATAATAACGTGTTCATGTAGGCTCACTGATTGTAACAAATGTACCACTCATGGGGGTGTGAATGAAGGAGACCCTGCATGTGTGGAGGTGTGGGGATTACTGGAAAACTCTGGACCTTCTGCTAAATTTTGCTATGAACCCAAACTTAGTCTTTAAAAAAACAGTCAAAGTAGGCTGGGCGCGGTGGCTCACACCTGTAATCCCAGCACTTTGGGAGGATGAGGTGAGAGGATTGCCTGAGCCCGTGGGTTGGAGCCCAGCCTGGGCAAATTGGCAAGACTTCATCTCTATAATAAGTCAAAACAAACAAAAAAAAAGTAGCTGGGTGTGGTGGCATGTGCCTGTAGCTCCAGCTACTTGGAAGGCTGAGGCAGAAGGATCGCCTGAGCCCAGCAGGTCAAGTTTGCAATGGCCGAGAGCGTGCCACTGCCCTCCAGCCTGGGTGGCGGAATGAGACTCCAACTCAAAAAAAAAAAAAAATAGTCCAAAGCCAGGCTCGGTGGCTCAGCCTGTAATCCCGCGCCTTGGGAGGCTGAGGTGAGTGGATTGCCCGAGCCCGCGGGTTCGAGACTGACCTGGGCAGGCGAGACCTCATCTCTACAATAAATCAAAAAAAAAAAAAAATTAGCCGGGCGTGGTAGCGCGCGCCTGTAGTTCCAGCTACTTGGAAGACTGAGGCGGAAGGATCGCCGGAGCCCAGCAGGTCAAGGCTGCGGTGGCCGGGAGCAGCCACTGCACTCCAGTCTGGGCGACAGAGTAAGACTCCGACTCAAAAAAAAAAAAAAATTGTCCAAGTAGACTATTTTAAAAATCCTGGTGGGACATAATGGGGGCTTGGGCAAGGGTGGTAGCTGTGGATGTGGGGGGAAGTGGTTGAATTCTGGAGCTGTTTTGAAAGAAGAGTTAATAGAAACTTCTGGCGCATTGGAATTGGAGTATGAGGCAGCAGAAGCTTCAGCCTGTGGCCTAGATAAGATGGCATGTGAAAAAGGCTCCATGGGGCCTCGCACAAAATAACTACTCAGCAAACCCCAGAAGCTCGCAAACTTTCAGAAGAGATGATGGTCTCTGTCAGGGTAATATGTTAATCAGATAACTCATGGGAGTGGAGGGGTGAGAAACACAGAACTAAGAGATGATGGCCTAGCTCTGGCCAACTCTGACGAGTTCTCTATCTTCTTGTCAGTTCAGTTCTGGAAAGAGAAGATAAAATGAAGAAGAGACAGAAAAAAAGAAGAATGATTCCTCCCAGGACCAGTACCTAATAATAAAGCCATGGGTGACACTCAGTAATCACAGTAGCAGTGTTGGCTAGATGTGTGGAATGTTGTGTTTTTTGAAGTCCTTGGATAGGTCAGCCTCTTCGTTGCAGGGCTTTTAGCTTGAGGTCAATGAGATTTGTGTTACAGTGCAGGGGGAAGAAAAGCAAAAGGGTTAATTTCCTGAGCATTTATTGTCAATTCCCAAAGGATACAATTCTACTCTATTTGAACCACTCCCATCACTTTTTGGAGGCCCTACTTTGCACAAAGCACATTATTTTCTCTAGTGCTAAAATCAGCCCAGCTGGATAGATATGAATGCATCCACTTTATAGATGAGAAAGGTAAGTCTTACAAAGTCTGACAATTAAGTTCGTGAACTCATCCTAGAAAAAGTGCTACATACCTCATTGCTGAATATCGCTATGGTCACCTTCAATGTACTTCCCTTGGGAAGCTACGCACTGACAGCAGTACCTCATCTACACGTTTAAGCAATTTTGGAACTCTTTTTCAGAAATAGCCATCAGAGCCGCTGTCGTATTACACTTGATGTTCTGAATGTCATCAAATGCCTTCCTTTCAATATTTCCTTTATCTTTGGGTAAAAAAAAAAAGTCATTGGGAGGCAGATCAGGGAGGGTATCCCGGTACAGTTGTTTGTACAGTGCTGCCAACATGGCACGTTCGCAAACTTAAATGTCAGAACTCAACAAATAATGATGACAACTTTGATGGCCATTCCAGAAAGAGTTCCAAAATTGCTTTGACGGGTGGACTAGGCACTAGCATCAGGGCATAGCTTCCCAAGGGAGTACTTCGAAGGTGACCACAGTGATAATCAGCAATGATGTATATAGCGCTTATTCTAGGATCGTTCGTGAACCTAATTGTCGGACCTCTCATACAAGGGAATCACTAGCTAGGGAGTCATGGACCTGGCTTGAAGCCCAATGATGTGTGGCTTCATAGCCCATGTATCTTCTGCTATTCCATGTTGCCTCACCTTCGTATTACTAACAATAACTAGCTTTCGCTAAGCACTTTCTCATGTCAGACTCTGGTGTTTTACAGTGATTAATACAAACCATTAACATTCCCATTTTACAGATAAGGAAATTAAGACCTAGTAATGTTAAGAAACTCACTGTGGGTCCCTCTGCTGGTAAGTTGGAACCCAAGCAATGTGGTTCCAGGTTCCATGCTCCTATGTTTTTAAAAATAAGTATTTTTTAACGTAATAGTAATATATATTCATGGTAAAAATTTTAGAACATGCAACAAAGAAAAAAGCCACCTATAATCCTGCCATTCTGAGATAGCCATGTTTATCATTTTGGTGGGTAACCTTTTCATCTTTTTCCTACATGCATCCGTGCATACACTTTTTTTACAAAATGAGATTGTGTTATATTTGCTTTTAACCTATCCTTCCCACTCTCTCGCTTAATAATATGCTGTTGACATCCTTCTGTTTTCAATATTTTCTGTAATGGTGATTTTTTACTCTCTTAGGTCATGCCCCTGTTTGGGAATCTCTAAGAATCCTCCCTATCAGAAGTGCATAGACACACACACACACACACACACACACACACACACACACACGGTTTTGTATACAACATTGTAGATTTCTTGAACCATGAACCCTAACTAAGAGCCCTATTTCTACATTCTTTTAGTACCTAAATAATATTCCAGCATAGAAGAATGTCCTTAAGTTATTGAACCAATCTAAATCAGAAGATTTGCTAAGTCCCTTGTGGTTGGCTGTTTAGATTATTTTTAATTTTCCACTGTTATAAACAATGTTGCAATGACTATTCCCATGAATAAATCTTTGCACATCACCCTATTTGTTTCCTTGGGATTAATTTCAAGAATAGGAACATTTTAAAAGACTTTTGATAGTATTTCCAAATTGCCTTCCAGAAAGATTGTGTCAAATTACACCCCCTTCGGCAGCACCTACAAGGCCCAATTCTCCACATCGTTGCCCATTCTGCGTCTTATAAGACACTATATTTCGTACCTTCTTAACCCTGGCTCAGAACCTTTCTTTCTCTTGTTGCTGTCTTGAAGGTAGTGATTTCTGGCTCAAGGAGTTGGAAACGGCAGTCTTTGGGGAAGGCTCCAGATTGGGAATTGCTGTCTTTCTCTGCTTCAACAAAACCCCAATGACCGTGGTTTTCTAGAACCAGCCTAAGAGCTTTCCTTTCAGATCCCTTGTAGGAAGAGCATTACTGGGTGAGAAGAAACAAACAGGCTGACCTTTTTATAAAAAATCTTTGTTGGTTTTTAAATTTATATTATGAAATGTTTGTCCCCATAGGAACCGGAAGGGTTCCTTTTACTAGATCTCAAAATTCATAGACAAGTAATTCTGTAATGTGACTGTTCCTTCTCTCCCACTTTAGACAGCCAAATCTGGCTCCTGATGCATAAAATTTCCTGGGAGAAAAAAAACTGAAGTTTGGCTTGAGAACCACATAAGAATGGTTATGAGGAGAAATCTCCTGCATATAGTAGGCACTCAATAAATGTTTGTTGAATTGCACTGGAAGACTTGGACACGTACCCTGGAGTAATAGAGGATGTCGGGTACGTGATTAACTACTGAAGATTTCATTAACTGTGGCAGTGTTAAATACAGTCGGTACTAATGAGAGGGAGTGACCTGAATACACCAAAACAGAGGGAAATCCCAGATCAACTCTATTTAGTCTTGAAATACAGTCCATGAGTTTTTTTCCTGCTACAAATGTACCTTTCCAGCTCTGCTTGGCTTAGGCAAATACTGCAATGAGCCCACAGAGAGAACCCACTGTACAAGGCAGCCAACCAGCTAGATTTAAAAGTCACCAAGGAAATTTGAGTATAGACATACTAGATGATAGCAAAGAATTATTATTCATTGTATTAAGTGTAATACTGATATTATTTTAGCTATGTAGGAAATACCTTTCTTTTTTTCTTTTAAAGATACATGCTGGAATGAAATAATAGTTACCATAGATTGTCTGCAAACAGGATAATAAAGATTTGACTATATTATAGCAATAACTACCATTTGCTAAAAATTTTGTGCAAACCAGTTTAGACGCTTAACTTGAATCCTTACAACAAACCTCTGTGACGTAGGTATCATTATCTTCATTTTACAGGTGAATTAACTGAGGCAGCAGTGACTATCCAGTGTTTCTGTCCTGATTCTGCTTCAGGGAACCCTCTCCCTCACTGGACACTGTCATGATGAAATCAACAGTCGAAGAATTCTGCCCTCCTGCCCAGAGGGTGGTGGTGTGGGACCTAGGCCTCTCCTGTAACCCACAATTTTTTTTTTTTTTAAGCAGTGTCTCACTCTGTCGCCTAGGCTGGAGTACAGTGGCACACTCACGGCCACTGCAGCCTCAACCCACTGGGCTCCAGCGACCCTTCCGCCTCAGCCTTCCAAGTAGCCAGAACTACAGGCGCGCATGACCATGCCCAGCTAATTTTTTTATATATTATAGAGACGATATCTCACCGAGTTGCCCAGGATGGTCTCAGGCAATCTTCTCACCTCAGCCTCCCAAAGTGCTGGGATTACAGGTGTGAGCCACCAGGCCCAGCCTGCAACCCACAATTTACATGAGTAGTATTCAGAGCAGCAAGGATGGAAACTGTACAGCTCGTCGTCAGCCTTTTCTGAGGTCGAGAACTTGAGCTTCCCCTGCTCTAAGGCAGCCACACTTGGTTTCTGTTGCTGGCAACCAAAGAACGCTGGCAGAGGAATGTTACCTGACTCCTCCCTGAAAGCTCAGCTAGTAAGTGGCTGTGTGAGGATTGTTATTATTATTTTTTGAGTTGGGGTCTCACGTTGCTGCCCAGGCTGTAGTGCAGTGGCACAATCAAGGCTCACCACAACCTTGACCTCCTAGGCTCAGGCAATCCTTCCACCTCAGACTCCCGAATATTTGGGACTACAGGTGCATGCTACCACACCAGGCTAATTTTTTAAGAAATGCTTTTGTAGAGACGGGGTCTCACTATGTTGCAGACTGGTCTGGAACTCCTGGGCTCAAACAATCATCCCACCTCAGCCCCCCAAAGTGCTGGGATTATAAGCCTGAGCCACCGCGCCCAGTCTGAATGGGGATTTGAACCCAGGTCTGTCTGTCAAAGTCCCATGCTGCCTCTCAAATGACATGCATAAGAAGTCAAGCTCATGCAACTTCCAATTCCTGACTTTCACTTTTCCTGCCTGCTGTAAAATTCTTCCACACTTACTTCCATGCCTCTCTATACACAGATGTGTAACAACATGTCACTGCAATAACGGGACTATATCTCCACTTTGGGTACCCAGTGTCTAATTCAATGATTGTTTTCATCTGTATTCCCTTAGACCAACAAATTATGGAAGATACAATTTACTGCTACTCACACCGTCTCTTTGTAAAGAGAACCACATTGATTGGGGTTGGGGGGAATGGTCCAACCTTCCATCTTAGAGAAATGCTGCCCTGGAATCAGTAGAATTCAGTCATGTGATGGGAGTCACTTTTGTCATGACCCTTATTCCATATCTACTCTCTGATATCAGTCTCACATACCACCATGTGCTATTCTAATACAGAACGCCTTAGGTCCTAAAATAGGCACCAAGACTCAATCCTCAAGAGCCTTGGAGGTCGTGGGAAGACCACCCACAGGCTCTGCATCCGGAAAGACACAACCCGCACCAGGTGTGTGACTTGGAACAATTACCTCCTCTGAACCTTGATCTCCTCATCTGCAAAATGGAGATGATGATAACACTAGTGCCAACCTCATAGGGCTCTTGAGACGATTGTACTAGATGACAGTTAAACTGTAGGCGCCAACAATGTCAGTGCTTCCCTTCCTAAATAATTTAGGACAGTTGATCGCATGTGCCTATTTTTAAAGATCTCCAAGGAAGGAGAAACCATAGCATCTCTTGGTAGCTACTGCCTGTGTTTAACAACCCACTTAGATGATGTGTGAATATAGCACAGAGGCCCACATCCAAGGAGCCTGACGCAGGCTGGGAGACGTGCCAAGCAGCTTGCTGGACCGCTACCCATGCCATACCTTCCCCCGCCATTGCCTCCTAAATATATATATCAGCTTAGCCATCCTTCCCGGGCCAACCTCTTCTTGGAAACCCTCTCTGATAATCCCCTGGTTTGGAATGTTTTCGGTCTCCAACCGCTATAACACCTGTTGGCTGTAACATTCTCCCGGCATTTACCAAAAACGGCTGGTGCTGTCATTATTGAATGAATTGGTTAATTCAATAAATATGTATCGAACGCCTTCTAGATTGTCAGGCAGAGTCCTAGGCACTGGGCCTGCAACAGTGAGCAAAACACATGAGATCCCCCTGCCCGTATGAAACTCTGGCAGGAGAGAGGGGACAGAAAAGAAATGCAGACTAGGTCAGTTGATAAAAAGGGTGACGGTGAAACTCTAACCGATTTGGAGAGTGGGAAGTGGCTACTTTATGGGGGCTGCTTGTGAGTGCTCGACTCCGCTGTGGGAAACCATAAGGCCCTGGAGAGGAGGAGGAGGCGATGGAGGGCACGCTGGAGTCTGGATGACTGGCTCAGCCAACACATCCCAGCTGTGTGGCAAGTGCCTAACTTCCGAGTCCCGATCTCTCTTTCTGGAAAATGGAGAAGAACAGTATTAGATCACTAGTCATATCGTGAAGATTCAGCATCAAATGTGGATTTACCCTGAAGCTAACGAAGCTTTGGGGACACCTCACCACACACACACACTTGCATGAAGCTCTTCTAAGGCCCTCGGAGAGGCCCTAGCAGTGAGTTGACATATCTTACAAAATAGGTCAACAACAATTACTTAAGATTACTATTTCATCCCGTTCTGACTTTCCTCCTGTCATCCCTTCTGCTGGTGTCAAATGGCATGACAGAGGACACAGGCCTTTCTTGTCAGAATTCGGTAATCTTCTTAAAGAAGGTCCTGCCTAATCGTATAAGCCTTGGGCCTCCCAAAACTTGAATCTGCTTCTCCGTGACACATGGTGGCAGTGCCTGTGGTCATGACTGGGTATCCTCGCCTCTCTTACAGCGGACAGCCAAGTGACCCAGCACGGAGCAGGTGCTCAGTAATTACGACTAAAGGAATGGGCCGGGTGCGGTGGCTCACGCCTATAATCCCAGCACTTTGGCGGGAGGATTGCTTGAGTCCAGGAGTTTGAGACCAGACTGGGCAACAAAGTGAGATGTTATCACTACAAAAAATCAAAAAAGTAGCTGGACATGGTGGCATGTGCCTGTAGCCCTAGCTACTCAGGAGGCCAAGGTAGGAGAATGGCTTGAGTCCAGGAATTTGAGGTTACAGCAAGGTATGATTGTGTCACCTCACTCCAGTCTGGGCAACAGAGTAAGACCCTGTTTCAAATAAATAAATAAGCCAACTGCTCCCTTTCCTCCCTTCTTCAAAATTGGAGGATTTTAAGGGCAACTGAGAGATTTCGAGGAGCTACTCTCGTTAGGAGTCGCCTGGAGGCCAATCTCCCACCCCCTCGGGGTGCAGTGGTCAAGGTTCACTGTCTGAGGATCTCCCCAGAGTGCTGAGAACTGTGGGCAGGTGCTGGGGTAGCCCCACTGCTTCCCAAGAGCTGGAGGAGTGGACTTTGTGGAGCAGGACCACAAACCTCCAGGGGGATCCCCCCTTCCAGAGTCTGTGCTGAGGATGCAGGACGCTCTGGGGCCTTCCTGAATCATCACAGAGTCAGCCCCAGGGTCAGGCAGTTCTTGTTTCTAAGCTGAGAAGGCCTTGAATTCTGTACCCAGCGTGGGAAGAGCTGTTCCTTGCAAGGGTTGAAAACAGCTCATGACCATCTTCCGAAGGAAAACCTCTCCCCACTTGACAGCAGTTACAAAATCACATCTCAGTCTTTTGTTTCCCAGCCAAATGATGCCAATTACTAATACCAAAGGGAAGAACGTGACTCACTGGTGTTCCCAGTTCTGACAGCTGATTGCCATAAATTTCCCGGTCCCTAGAGTTCACTCTGCTTTCTCTTTTCTGACCGTTCTCTACAGTTGTTGCCAGAGAGTCACTCTCTCTTCTTGATTTTCTCCAGGAGAGTTCTAGAAGGACTTCTCAAGGCCCACCTGTTCATTGGCAAGGTCATACCAAGTGCCTTTGCCCACTTGTCAGACTCAGAGGACGACTTGATTTTAATGTCCTCATGTGTGTCTATGTGTACACAGGCACATTTCTTTCTTTTTCTTTTCTTTTTTTGAGTTGGGGTCTCATTCTGTCGCCCAAGCTGGAGTGCAGTGGCACAATCATGGCTCAGCACTGTCTTTACCTACTGTGGTCATGTGATGCTCCCACCGCAGCCTCCTGAGTAGCTGGGAGTATAGGCGCATGTCACCACACCCAGCTCATTTTTTTATTTTTTTGTAGTGATGATGGCTCGCTATGCTGCCCAGGCTGGCCTCAAACTCCTGGGCTCCAGCAATCCTCCTGTCTTGGCCTCCCAAAGTGCTGGGATTATAGGCATGAGCCACTATGCTCGGCATGACACATTTATTTCTACCATCTATTAAACAGTGAATCTTCATCTGTCCTTGTCTGTCCAGGTCTGACTCCCTGTTTCCTGCCTTCCCCAGGTTGTGTTTCCCATTCAGATACTGCTCAGATTCTCTTCTTCCTCCCTCGTCATCCAGAGGACACAATAGCAACAGTCAGACTAGACTAGAGGGTCTCACTGAAGGAACATTCTACTCAGATAAAACTGACCCAAGCCCTTGGCTCCCAAAAGATTGAGTCCTCCACCTCCATTCTGCCTTCCTGCCTACCCTCCAAAATGAGAGTGAGACCAGGACTCATGAAAGCACCAGCTTGTTTAGAAGGAGGGAGGCAGGCCAGGCATGGTGGCTCAAGCCTGTAATCCCAGCACTTTGAGAGGCCGAGGTGAGAGGATCACCTGGGCAACTTAGTGAGCTCTCGTTTCTAAAATATATTAAAAAATTAGCCGGGTGTGGTAGCACACACCTGTAGTTCTGGCTACTTGGAAGGCTGAGGTGAAAGGATCACCTGAGCCCAGCAGACCGATGCTGGGGTGGCCATGAGTATGCCACTGCCCTCCTGCCCTCCAGTCTGGGCAACAGAATGAGACACTGACTCAAAAAAAAAAAAAGGAGGGAGGCAGAGTAACTTGGACTGACTTTTAAACCATTGTCTTAATATAGTGAACTTATGGCACAACGATGTTAGGACGCATATTACTCTAAAAGTGCGACTGTGTCCTGGTGAGGGGCTGCCTTCCAGCAATAGTTGCTCCTTAACGTTCTGGCACAGTCTCAACGTCTGAGCATGTTATCGTTGCTTTTTAAACTGAGGTGGCTTGTTAAATGTGTAATTAAATGTGACTGGAGCATGTAGCTTTGTATATACCAAAAAGAAAAAGTCCTTTGTCTGATCAGGTGACCTGGTTTGGGATTCAGAAAACAGGATCCCTGTGACAGAGAACACTGTAGCTGTCTTCAGGTCAGGCAGCTTTTGATGGTAGAAACTGAGGCTGGCAGGGAGGATGTGAAGATGCTTTTGCAGCCCACACAGATGAAAACATTTACCATCATCATCATCAGTAACAATAACTGGATCAAGGGAATTTTTTCAAATCTAAATCTGACCACATTGTGCCTTGTGTCCAAGGCCTCCGACTGCCCTTAGGACAGAGGCTAAGCCCTGCCTGGCCTGGCTCCTGCCTGCCTAGCATCAGCCCCTTCTCATTCCCTGTGCCCCCATGCTGGCCTTCTCTCAGCCTGTCAAATTCAAAACACTTCTTCCAGTCTCAGGGCCTTTGCACACTCCTGGGGTCTGGAACACTTGTGCCATTCTACCACACTTGGTTGACTTCTTTTTTTTCAGATATCAATGTGATCACACTTCCTCAGGGAAGCTTTCTCTGCCTTTTCTGACTGGGCAAATCCTTCCCTATACGTTCTCACGGAATCATGAAAAGTCATCCATCAGTTCAAAAATTCATACTTACTGGAGGTTAGGCAGGTTTCTAAGGCCTGGAAATACAATGGTGAACAAAAGAAAGCCCTGCCCCTAGGGAACTTCCATTTGAACAGAAGAAGAGACAATAAACAAATAGACACACACATATATAACAGGATGTCAGGCCATAATAAATGTTGTGGAGAAAAATTAAGCTGGATAAAAACTCGGGTGGTGGCCTGGAAGGGAGAGCAGAGAGAGTCTGAGAAGATGACATTTAAACAGAAACCTCATGAAATGAAGGAGCAAACCATGCCCAGATGTATAGAAAAATGATTTCAGACAAAAGAAACAGCAAGCGCAAAGGCCCTGGTGCAGGAATTAACTTGCTAAGCCCAAAGAACAGCAGGACAGCATGGCTAGAGTTGAGTGGGCCAATTGCGAAAGTACTAAATGGTGCTGTGAGACACATACATGACCCTTTTGAGGAATTTGGCTCCAATAAGGAACAGAGAAATGGGGCAGGAGCCAGGGGCATGCGTAAGCTCTATGGAGGGCAATTCCGCTTGGGTTTTTGTTTTGTTTTAAGATGGGCAGTATTACAGCATATCTGTATGCTGAAAGGAAAGCTCCAGTAGAGAGGGAGACATTGGTGACTCATGAGAGAGAGAGATAATTGTGTCAAAGTCCTGGGGTGGGAGAGGGAGAATGGGATCCAGGGCCCCAGGGAGGGGTGGGCATGACACAGGCCTGGGGCAGTTTGTAATTTGCAACGAGAGAGAGGGCGGAGCCTTCACTTGTCAATGCCGGAAGTGAGTGCATTTAGTGGTCGATAACAAGCACCCTGATGGCCTCTATTTTCTCAGCGAATAGGAAGACGAGAGATCAGCCAGGAACCAGGCAGGAGAAGGGTATGGGCACTGGAAAAAAGAGGAGGTACAGATGGCCACCTTGGAGCGGGGCAGGGTGACCAGGGACCTGTCCTAGGATTGATGGGGAGTGCTGAAGCAGGCAGTGCTTCAGCGTAGATGTCAATGTCGAGGCCTCTCTGGGAAGTTGTGGGTGTTTTCTCTAAGCCATGCTCCTGGGCCCAGCTCAGGTGCAAAGTGGGTGCTCCGTTGGGTTTAACCAGTGTTGGGGTTTTGGCAGGAGAATACGGCAGAGCAAAGGTATTGCAAGTTGCTACAGAGCAATTATCAAGCAACTGTGATACTGGAGTGTGGGCAGGAGGAAACTTAGGGCCTGGATCAGGAGTGGTAAAGAACAGTAAAGGCCAGCACGGTGGCTCAAGCCTATAATCCCAGCACTGTGGGAGGCCAAGGCGAGAAGATTGCCGGAGCCCGCAGATTCGAGACCAGCGTGGGCAACTTGGTGAGACCTCGTCTCTATAATAAAATCAAAAAATTAGCCGGGCGCTGTAGCGTGCTCCTGTGGTTCCTGCTACTTGGAAGACTGAGGTGGAAGGATCGCCTGAGCCCAGCAGGTCAAGGCTGCGGTGGCTGGGAGAATGCCATTGCACTCCAGCCTGGGCGACAGAGTGAGACTCCAACTCAAGAAAAAAAAAAGAAAGAAAAGTGAAAAAGTGGTGGAGAACCAATGGATTGAAGATTCCGACCGAGTCAGGAAATTGCTTGAATGGGAGTCCCAGGAAACCTGAGCAGGGATGATACATGGTCATGGTCGAACCAGGCTGATTGAAATGGAAACTTCCGAGGTGCTGTAGTTATGATGAGGTCATGAAGGCGTCAAGAGGCATCATCAAGAGTCAGGCATGGTGGCCCACACCTGTAATCTCAGCACATTGAGAGACTGAGGAGGGAGGATTACTTGAGCCCAGGAGTTCAAGACCAGCCTAGGCAATGTAGTGAGACTTCATTTCTACAATAAATAAATAAATAAACAAATTAGCCAGACACGGCAGCACGCACCTTTAGTCCCGCTACTCAGAAGGCTGAGGTGGGAGGATAACTGGAGCCCAGAAAGTCAAGACTGTGGTGAACTGAGATCATACCACTGCACTCCAGCCTGGGCAACAGAGTGAAACTTTGACAAAGGAGAGAGAGAGAGGAGGGGGGCGGAGTGGGAGGGAGGGAGGGAGGGAGGAAGGGAGGGAAAGAAAAGCCTTAAGAAACAAGCGGCAGGGTGATGCTGGTCATCGACATGGCTCTCAAAGTCACCACGGACAATGGCAGGAGTAGAGAAGCCCAGTGAGCAAGGAGGCCAAATTGTCAATAAACACACGAGCAGGAGATAGGTAGACAGCACAGCAGATGAGCTAACAACACGCACGCGCTCACTTTTTCATGTTTGTATGATTGTTTGGTTGGTGTCGATTTCACCCACTACATTCTACATACCATTAAGGGTAGAGTCATGCTGTTTATGTTCACTACATTATCACCAGCCTCTAGCTCAATGCCTAGCACATAGTAGGTTCTTATCAAAAACTTCTTGAACAAATGAACAAACACATAAATACTATTCTCTGGAAATGGATAAAGAGAGAGGTGGGAGGCAGAGATCCCATAATTGGCCCTTTTCTCTTCCCAAGTTCTCGGTATAGTCCTAAATTTCAGAAATTTCAGTCAATGGCCATTCAACTAACATTCACAAAGTACCTCTTAAGTGTCAGGCACTGTGCTACGTGCTTCAAAGAGGACTAAGACTTAGTTACAACTCTTGGAAATCTCAAAGTACATTCAGGCAGAAAAATCACTTTAATACCATGTGAATAGATCAATGATAGAGAGAAGTATGAGCAAAATGCTTTTAGAGTGCAGAATCTAATTGCCTGGGGGAGAGAGGAATGCTGTGCATACAGAGAATAAATGGAGAATGAGGAGGAGGGTCGGACACCAAGACAAGTGGAAGCCAGGCAAAGGACCAACCTATACAAAGGTATCAAGGATGAAAAAAGCTTGGCAAAGTAAGAGGCCTGATGAAACTAGAAATTAAACTAAAACGTCAACTGCCCTTTATATTTATGGCCAATTGGTTTGCAATAAGGATGTCGTGATAACTCAATGGAAAAAGAATGGTCTTTTAAACAAATGGTGGTTGGACAACTGGATATCCACATGCAGAAAGAATGAAGCTGCACCCCTACCTCACATCATACACAAAAATTTACTCAAAATAGATCAAAGAACTAAACGTAAGAACTAAAAACTGCAAAGCTCTTAGAAGAAGACATAGGTGTAAATCTTCATGACCCTGGATTAGATAATGGTTTATTAAATATGACACTAAAAGCACAAACTCATATGAAAAAATAGATTAAACTAGACATCATCAAATTTAAACTTTTGTGCTTCAAAGGAGACCACCAAAAAAAGTAAGACGACAACCCACAGAATGAGAGAAAATATCTGTAAATCCCATCTCTGATAAAGGACTAGAGTCCAAGAGAGTATATATAAAAAACTTTTACAAGCCGGGCTCGGTGGCTCAGCCTGTACTCCCGCGCTTTGGGAGGCTGAGGTGAGTGGATTGCCTGAGCCCGTGGGTTCGAGACCCACCTGGGCAACTTGGCGAGACTCATCTCTACAATAAATCAAAAAATTAGATGGGCGTGGTTGTGCACGCCTGTAGTTCCAGCTACTTGGAAGGCTGAGGTAGAAGAATCACCTGAGCACAGCAGGTCGAGGCTGCGGTGGCTGTGAGCATGCCACTGCACTCCAGCCTAGGCGTCAGAGTGAGACTCCAGCTCAAAACAACAATAACAAAAAAAGAGTACTTGCTTCGTTCATCATTTTTTTTTTTTTTTTTTTTTAGTTGGAGTCTCACTCTGTCACCAAGGCTGGAGTGCAGCGGCCGCTCCCGGCCACCGCAGCCTCGACCTGCCAGGCTCCAGCGATCCTTCCGCCTCAGCCTTCCGAGTAGCTGGAATTAAGCCGGACTCGGTGGCTCAGCCTGTAGTCCCGCGCCTTGGGAGGCTGAGGTGAGTGGATTGCCTGAGCCCGCGGGTTCGAGACCCGCCTGGGCAGGCGAGACCTCATCTCTACAATAAATCAAAAAATTAGCCTGGCATGGTAGCGCGCACCTGTAGTTCCAGCTACTCGGAAGGCTGAGGCAGAAGGATCGCCGGAGCCCAGCAGGTCGAGGCTGCGGTGGCTGGGAGCGGCCACTGCGCTCCAGTCTGGGCGACAGAGTGAGACTCCAACTCAAAAAAAAAAAATACTCCTGCTGTCTGTGGGACAGAAAATACTATATTTGGTTGC
>CAUYQG010230005.1:0-17358 GCA_963574415.1 Tarsius wallacei
TTACTAAATCAATATACATCACCAACAATTTCAGTGGCTTCCATTTAGGAGACTACTCTCCCTTGAAAAAAATAATTCACTGGCACTTGAGAAACAAAGAAAAAGAATGGGAATGCAAGGAACAAAATATCACTATTCACAAGAAATGTGATTACATTTATAGAAAACCCTATAAGCCCTATACATATGAATGCAAATCAGTAAGAGTGTTTAATAAGATTACTTCTTGAAAAAAAATATATTCTATCTATCTCTCTAATCAAGTAACCTTATTAAACTCTATTCTTATTCCCTCCCGATTTCTAATTGCTAAAAAGAAATGTTATATATGCTTATATATGTGTTTATATATGTTGCCATATATGTTTATATATATATATATATATATTGCTGTATATGTGTTGTCTATATATTGCATTTCTTTTAATCAATTAAAAAATGAGGAAGGGGGCCAGGCATTGTGGCTCACGCCTATAATCCCAGCATTTTGGGAAGATGAGGTAAGAGGATTGCCTGAGCCCAGGGGTCTGAGACCAGTCTGGGCAACTTGGTAAGATCTCGTCTCTACAACAAATAAAAAAATTAGCTAGGCATGGTGGTGCACACCTGTAGTTCCAGCTACTTAGACGGCTGAGGTGAAAGGATCACCTGAGCCCGGCAGGTCAAGGGTGGGGTGGCCTTGAGTGTGACTGCACTCCAGCCTGGGCAACAAAATGAGACTCTGACTCAAAAAAAAAAAATGAGGAAGGGACAGGAGTCCCACATATAATTGCATCAAAAATATATGTACCTCAAATTAAATCTAACAAACAATGTGGAGCAAATTATAAAACTTTAGTGAAAAGTATTAAAGGAGACAAATCATTAGAAAGATATGCCACATGCATTGATAGAAAGACTCAGTATCATCAAGGTACATGGTCTTCTCAAAATGATCTATATTTTAATTCATACATGGCTATCAAAACTTCAACAATTTTGGAAATTGACAAGCTGATCCTAAAATTTATGTGGAAGACTGTAAAGGACCAAGAAGAGGAAATAAACTTTTACAGAAGAAGAATGAGATGGAGGGACTTCCCCTCCCTGTTGGCAGGGCTTACTATAAAGCTACAGGGATTATAACAATGTATTGTTGGCTCAGGGGTAGACAAATAAACCAAGGGAAACAGAGAGCCCTGAAACACACTCGTGTATGTGACTTAGCACAAAACTGGAGACTCTGCAGATCATTGGGGAAAGGACAGTTTAGTAGTTTTTGCTTTGTTTTGTTTTTTGTAACTGGCATTGAATATGGATAAAAGGGAAGTGTTCTACAATTCTCACAACATACCCAAAGATTCATGCTGGTTGAAGTAAAAAACTAATGTGAAGAGTAAATCTTTAACATATATATATATATATATATATATATATATATACGGGAGAAAATTGTATCATCTCAAAGCAGGGCAAGAATTCTCTCTTCCAATTTTAGATTCAGGCTGAGCATGGTGGCTCACGCCTGTAATCCCAGCACTTGGGAGGCTGAGAGGAGAGGATTGCCTGAGTCCACGAGTTTGAGACCAGTCTGGGCAACTTGGCAAGACCTCATCTCTACAAGAAATCAAAAAAATGAGCAGGATGTGGTGGCACACCTGAAGTTTCAGCTACTTGGAAGGCTGAGGTGGAAGGATCACCTGAGCCAGGCAGGTAAAGGCTGCGGTGGCCGTGAGTGTGCCACTGAACTCCAGCCTGGGCAACAAAGTGAGACTCTGACTCAAAAAAAAAAAAAATAGATTCAAGAGGTACATGTACATGCATGATGGTGAGGTTTGAGCTTCAGTTGAGCGTGACACCTGATGGGTGGTTTTGCAATCCTTATCTCCCCTCCTTTCCCCTTATAAGATTCCCCAATATCTGTTGTTCCCATCCTTCTTCCTGTATGTGCCCAGTGTTTGGCTCCCACTTATAAATGAGAGCATGCAGTATTCGATTTTCTGTTTCGTTTCTGTGATAATTTACTTAGAATAATGGCCTCCGGTTTCATCCACATTTGCAAAGAACATGATTTTGTTCTTTTTTATGGCTACATAGTATCCTATGGTGTATATATATCACATTTTCTTTATCCAGTCCACTGTTGACGGGCACCTAGTTTGGTTCCATGTTATTGCTATTGTGACAAGTGCTGTGATAAAATATATGTGCAGGTGTGTTTTTTGATAGAACAATTTATGCTCCTTTGGGTACATACCTTGTAGTGGGATTGCTGAATCAAATGGTAACTCCATTTTTAGTTCTTTGAGAAATCTCCAAATTGCTTTCCACAGGAATTGAACTAACTTAACATTCCCACTAACAGTATATAGGCATTCTCCCTTTCTCCACAGCCTCACCAACATCTGTTGTTTTTTGACGTTTTAGTAATAGCCATTCCGTGGTGTGAAATAGTATCTCATTGTGATTTTGATTTGCAGTTCTCTGATGATTAGTGATACCGAGCATTGTTTCATATGTTTGTTGGCTGTTTGGACATCTTCCTTTGGGAACTGACTGGGGCAGGAATTCTTAGACAAGAAATACAAATCACAAAACTTTAAGGAAGGCATTGATAAATTTAAGAGAAATTCTTAAAATTAAAGACTTCCTTAAAACTCACCATAAAGATTATGAAAAGGCAAGTTATATTGTGTAAGATGATCTTTGCAAAACATATTAACTTTGTGAGGATTATATTCAAAATATATATAGGACTTATATAAAAATGAATAAAGAAAAAACAAACACTCTAACAGAAAAATGAGTACAGATTTTAAATAGACATCTCGTGAAAGAAGATATCCAAATGGGCAATGAACTAATGGAAGGTCCATCAGCCTCATTAGTAAACAGGGAAATGCAAACTAAAACCCCAACGAGACATCGCTACACATCCCAGGGCTTCTGAAGTAAGCTCTTCCTCCCCTGGTTCTCCTCCCAACCTTAGTTCTCAGTTTTCATTTCACCCATTTTTTAGTATCCATGGGTATGTTGATCAAGACCACTTCTCTTAGTGCCTGTTGGGTTAATTTAAAGAGTGATGTGATGAGTTATCTCTCATTGGAAAAGACATTTCATAGCATGCTTACATTACTTGGCCCCGTAAAAGGACTTCACTCTAATGAATGCAGATGTAAACATATTCACATGAGCATGAAAGGAATTTGTCATTTCCTTCTCTTCGTTCTTGTCACCTTCATAAAATCCTGTGTGTGAAACACCTACAAAAAATAGTAGTGATGGACTGAGCACTCGAGACTCCTGGAGAGTACCATGTAACCTGGTACTGTCCTTCCTCTGGGAAGCACCCCCCAAAACAGGAGAGGAGAATAGGGACCCTTCTTCTACTGTTGCTGTGGTCTGAGCATCTTCAAGACCCTGGGATGCATCTCAGACCTTCCAGGGCGTCTCGTGGGCATAGAGCTTACTCTTCTAAACACTAGCCATGATGACTGGGCTCAGGAACAGCGGGCAGGAGGGCACAGGGTGCAGGCACCTAGAAGAGGGAGAGGAGAGGGTGTGAACACCTTCAGCAGGGAGCTACCACCTTGCCTTGTGCAGGTGTCCTTTGGGGCACTGCTCTAGGACCCCGCAACTAAGGACTCCTGTCCCCTTTGGACCCCGTGGAGAAAGTTGACTTTTTGATAATAACCATTCTGTGGTGTGAAATAGTATCTCATTGTGGCTAATTTTTTTGATTAGTTATAAAGGCAAGGTCTCATCAAGTTGCCCAGGCTGATCTTGAACCCCTGGTCACCTTCATAAAATCCTGTATGTGAAACATCTACAATCCTCTAGCCTCCGCCTTTCAAAGTGCTGGAATTGCAGGTGTGAGCCACCGTGGCTGGCTGGATTTTTTTTTTAATCCAGTAGATGTAAGAGAATACCCATTGTTCTAGGAGAAAGAAAAAAAGTCAAAACTTACTGCTTAGTAAATACAGCTAAGTAATAATTCCCCATGAGATGATCTCCAGGTAGACGGACCATCAGGTTCTTAGAAGGTGTGCAAACGACTAGCAAACTTCCTCCCTCCCAGCTGCCCTTGCATTTAGCCCATCCCTATCTCCATTTGTTTCACCACCACCAAACATCTAGACCTAGCTTAGAGTGTGCCTCATGCTGCAGCCTGCCAGCCCTACCTGGAGTTGCTGGGGGTGACACTAAGGGCTGATAGTGAGGACTTTCTAACCCTAGAAACCTCTGAGTTCACATTCAGCACTATCATAGTAACTGTTGAGAGAACCTGGGACCCTTCCCTCTGCTTTGTTGAAGCTGGCACCTCAAACTTGGCATTCACTTCCCTGGAATCCCCTAGAAAGAAAAGAAGGGGCATCTCAACCCAACACCCCTGCCAGAGGACATCCAGTACTGACAGCTCAGTGAGGATATAGTCTATCTTGGACTCGTTAGAAGACCCTCTAATGACCTGAGTCTAAAAGCCTCCAAAGAAGATTGTCACCTCCTTCTCCCTCATAGAAGAAGAGTTTGGGGCCTATCACATATGGCTACCCTTGCCTGGGGCTCCCAGCACTGGCAACAAGGGTGGGACTCTGTCTCCAATCTCCTTTGGAGAGAGGTTCCCTGGTTAGCACTTGTCTTCTTCATCTGGTCTCCAGTTAGGTCTTAGACCTCCTCTGTGAAGAATTCCTTAGCCTAAGACCCTCTCCTCCCTGAGACCCACCAGGCAGAAGTCAGCCCACAGCTCTGTCCACCCTCTCAAGGCTGAGCACAGAGGCAGAGCAGTGGGCAGTCCCTTTGGTAATAGGTAAAGCAGTCCCTTCAATCTGCATTCAGGGTCCTCACCGAGATACCTGAGCAGTCCTGGAACTCCATTCTCCATTTTTCTGAGATCATGCCTAAGATGAAGGTCTTCAACTTCCTGAAACATCTGAGGGAAAGTCAGGGTGAGCCATATCTGGCAAAGGCTGCATGGGGCTTGCAAGGGTTATCAGCAGAAGTAGGACCGTATGCCGCCTGAACTGGGCCCTGGGACAAGTGGTTGGCTGTCAGAGATAAAGCCAGTTGATTTATTCCTTCACCAGCCAGACTTCGCTTCTGGCGTAACGTCAGTTCTAGTAGATTGACTTTCTACAGGCAAGAGGTGGAGCAGAATCATTTTTGAGTTGCCTGATCTTTTGAGGTGATCTGACATTGCATACATATGTACATTATCATACTGTCACCAAATGTTTTCTCTTCATTCATACTACCCATTTACTTTGGTATTCTTATTGCTCTGATACATGCTCCAAACCAGTAGTTTTACACAGAGTCCTCTATTTATTGCCTGAGACACATCGTGGAGTAGTAAAAAGAAATGTGCATTAGGTCACACAAGATCTGTCTCAGGCTGGCAGAAGTGGGCCAGTGTGGGCTTTGGACAGATTCAGACTGTGGGACTGGCACCAGCCCGGCCACCAACCACCTTTATGACCTCAGACACATTGGCAAATTCTGAGTCTCGGGCTTTTTCTCTGTGGAGCAGATTTGATAAGCCCCGTCTTCTAGGAATGGTGGGTGTATGAAGTGAATGCTGTCAGCTCAGCACAGTGCTTGGCAAGTATTGAGACAGCTGTTTACCATGCTTATTTTGACCCCAGACAATACTATGCACCACACTGGGATTTTTTTAGCTGAAGTCTCACTCTGCCACTCAGGCTGGAGAAAACTGGCACGCTCATGGCCACCACAGTCTCAACCTGCTGGGCTCAGGCAATTCTTCTGCCTCAGCCTCCCGAGAAGCTGGGACTACAAGCATGCGCTACCCGGCTCGGCAATTTTTTCGATTTATTGTAGAGACAAGGTCTCGCCAAGTTGCCCAGGCTAATCTTGAATCCCTGGCCACCTTCATAAAATCCTGTGTGTGAAACACCTACAATCCTCTAGACTCCACCTCCCAAAGTGCTGGGATTACAGGTGTGAGCCACCATGCCTGGTTGGATTTTTTTAAATTCAGTAGATATAAGAGAATACCCAATGTTCTAGGACAGAGGAAAAATAACAGCCAAAATACTAAATACTGCTTAGTAAATACAACTAAGTGGTAATTCCCCATGAGATGATCCCTCATTTCATATGGGTGTGAAATCGACTTCCCCAGGTAGATGCACCACCAGGTTCTTAGAAGGTGTGCAAACGACCAACAACCTTCCTCCCTCCCAGCTGCCCTTGCATTTAACTCATTCGTATCTTCATTTGTCTCACCACCACCAAACATCTAGACCTAGTTTAGAGTTTGCCATACTATTCAGAAACCTAATTGGGTCCCCCTTTTAATGGAGCAGTCTGGCTTCCCCAGGCCAGGGCCACAAGGGCCAGCCAGGGACCACTGAACAAAATACGTTAAGGGAGCACCACCTTGACACTCCTTGACAGAGTGTGCAAAACTCCTATTTAGTACACTGTGTTCACCTGCATGGACGCAAGAGGACAAGAGCCCTTCCAATCCTGCCCCAGGTAGGGATTCCTCTCTGATCTACCACATCCTTACAGAACTGTTAGGAGCAGATTTCCATTGCAGGTTATTTTCTCCACTCTGAGACAGACCATAGGAGAGTCTGGTCCTTGCCCCCCATTTCCATAGCTTCTTGTAGCTCCCGGTGCTGCCTAACTTAAAATTCCCTCCCACCAAGGAACTGGCAGTTTCCCAAGTTCCCAACTTGCGTTGGCCCAGGTCATACATATCAGAATGCTCCTCCCCCCTTTCTCCTTCCTTTAGGGTCCCTTAGGTATTATAGTGTCTCTCCCAGTGTTCCTCATTTGATGCTGCTCTTGGATTCTCATATGTTATAGGAAGGGCGGAGTCTTTTTTGTCTACGCATTCTTAGAACTAACATGAAGTTTTTCAAGGTGCAGAGGCTGAATTCACGTTTGGGGAACAAAAGAGCCATGGACAAAAGTTCTCAGCTATGATGATTTAATTTCTCCCACATTCTTGTGTAAGCTAAGCAAATCCAAGTATATATCTTTTAACATCACCAAAAGAAAAGACTAAAAGGAATAAGAAAAAGCAACCATTGGCCACATTTACATTTTTTCCACCATCTGGTGATCCCAACTATTTCACTGTTGGGTTCTTTCACATATTAAAGCAAATCTCTAATCCAATGTTATTTTTTCTTGTACTAGATCACAAATAAAGAAGCAAGGATTTCCAGTTTGCTTTACAAAATACAAAACTATTATTCTTAAACTTGATAAACAGCAATAATTGTGTGAACCAGGTCATTCATAAACTTGAGATTCTGAATCTAAATAAACTTCTTTAAAAGGAACACATTGAAGAAATAGAAAAAAAAAGATAAATCCATAAGATATTTATGAATAGCAGGAACACAAAGAAGGCATCCATTATGCTCTCTCCAGCTTTATCTCACCCCCACTAGATGGTTGACAGCCCTTTTCAACCTCGACGTGAAGACTGCCTTGTACTTCACTAGGGCTGAGAAGATCTGCTAGACGAAACTCTGGCATGGGCCCTGGCCACAACAGTAGTGCCAGCCCTGGTTGCAGCTCTGGCTTGGGCTCTCTCTTCCTCATCTCTCAGAGCCTCCTCATACCGAGACTGGAAGGTGCTGGGAACGGTATTATTAATCTTGGCCAAAAACTCCAGGACTTTCATCTTGCTCGTTTCAGCATGGGCCCTTGGACCCCACAGGAATTCGTAGCATGGAGGATCACTGTTGGGCACCTGCTGGTACTCCAGATACTTTGCTTGAACCAAATCTATGGTGACGAGCTTCCGGGGCTCCCCATAGAGGAAGTGCTTCCTACCATCATGGAGCCCCATGTCTTCCAGGAATTCCCACATCTTCTCCTCACTGACACGATTGCCATTCATGAAGATCATGGCCAGAAGAGGCATCAGGATCCCATTCTTGGGAAGGCCCCTACTTTGGCTCAGATTCTCTTCATCGGAAGGGGCCAGCTTAGGCACAAGCGCATAGGTGTGATTGCTGGGGTCAACTTGCTTCAGGTCAAGGCCAAAGACCAGCTCCAGGCTCTCAGAGGCTCTCTTGAGGATCTCAGAGAAGTGCCTCTTGTACTTTCTGTTAACAATCTTCAGCATTTCAGCCTCTGTAATAGACTCTTTCGTTTTATACTTATCCAGAAGAAACCTCGCCAACTTGCCCGTCTTCCTGTATAGAGGATCATGGTCTGAGCCTTCAGAGGAGGCCCCGGTGTGAGAGGAGCTCAGACTTTCAGCATCTTGGCTCTTGGCACCTTCATCAGAATCTACGCATGAAGAAGCTGCCGCAGGAGGGCTGGTGGATCGGGCTCTCTGAGACTCTTGAGGAAGGCCTGCAGCAGAGGCACTCTGGGAAGCACTCCCACAAGGAGACAGGGAAGGTGGGAACTCTTCCTCCTCCACTGCAGAGGCCTGAGAACCCCTGAGACCTGGATCTTCAGCATGAACCTGGCGGCGCTTCTCACGGGCACGAAGCTTACTCTTATGACCACGAGGCATGATGACTATGCTCAGTGACAGCAGGCAGGAGTGTGCAGGATGTGGGTACCTGAAGGAGGAAGAGGACAAGATGGTGTGAACCCCTTTGGCAGAGTGACACTTCATTGATTTTGAGAATGCTCTTGTGCAGGAGTCCTTGAGAATACTACTCCAGGTCACCCTGTCCCCTGAGGACCCTGTGAAGGGAGTTAGAGTGCATCTTAGGCTGTGGTCTGCCAGCCCTGCCTGTGACGACTCTTCTCAGACCAAGATCTTCACTCTTCTGTTTCCTCCGAGGAGGAATTGAGGAGGCCTCTCCCCGGCATCTATGTCTCAGGCTTCTCAGGAATGAAATAAGAAGGAATTCTGTGGGGCATCTGCTAATATGGGATGGGGGTCCCTGCAGTCTTCAGGGTCCTCACTGCAACTCCTGGGCCAACCTGTCACCTTTTGCTCACCTGAGGCCCCTTCCATCAGGACAAGGTCTTCACCTTCCTGAAATCTCCAAGGTAAAAGGAAGCGTAAATCACATCTGACCACCCCTGTTCATGGTCACCCTGGATTGCTAGCAGGGTCTGAACTCTCAGAGCCTCTGATATTCTGGGGCTGGTGGCCCTGTTATTCCTTACTTAGGCAGGATCTGAGACTTGGCCCCCATCCCACCAGAGTCTTGCAGCACAGACCAAGGTCCTCATCACCCTGAGCCCCAGGGTTGTGAGAAAAGAGCATTGTATCTGACTATCTTTCCTGGGGTTTCCTAGGGTTGAGAGCAAAGCAAGATTTTGTGGTTCCCCCTGTTCTGAGGGGGTGTTCTGGGTCCTCACTCGGTCCTCCCCGACTTCTGGCACAACCTAGAAAACATCTTTGTCTTGACCTGAGGCTTATTCCCAATACTAACGCCTCGATTCTGAAACACCCCAAATAAAAACTGGTCACCTCATCTGGCCACAACTGCTCATGGTCTCCTAAGGCTGGGAGCAATGGACAATTTCTGTGTTGCCCACATAGTTATGAGGTGGTTGGCCCAGTCAGCCATCAGAGTTATCACCCTGACTCCTTACTAAAGTTTTAAAACCTCCATCAGCTGACTTGAGGCTGTCCCCTTTAAGCACATTCTCTATCTCCCTAGGACAAAATGAATGCCACTCACCAAGTCAACATGCCTGGGTCTCCCAGGTGTGATAGCCGGGGTGGGACTCTATGTGGCCCACTTCTTTCTAAGAAGGGTTCCCTCATCTCACTCAGTGTTCTCACCTTGATACCTGTTAGGGACTAAGTCTCCACCCTCTGATGAATGGGGCCTCACTCTTAGTGCAAGGGATTAACTCCTCTGTGACACTACCCCTATTTCAGGAATGAGAGGTCATTTCATTCTAACAGCTCTGCCCATGACTTCTCAGGACAGACCACAGAGGTGAGAATTCATGAAGCCTCCTCTGTGCTTGAGTGGCTGTTTCCCTCATTCCTCATACAAGATTTTTACCTACACTCCCAACAAAGCTTAGGACTACTCTCTCTTTGGACCTGGGGAGTCAGTCCTTAAACTAAAACCCTCATCTAATGAAATTCTTCAGCCTAAAATCCGGGAGCATCTGAGTCTCTCAGCTGTGCTCTGGGCCTCACAGGGCCAAGGCTCAGTGCATCCCTCACCACTGGTGCTGAGTGATCTTGCCTTGATCCCTGATCAGTCCAGGATATGTGGACATCTGTCCTTAGTTGACCTGAAACTAGGTCCTTTACAAGATCCTTTCTTAAATGGGACCTCAAAAGTTGGAAGTTCAGAGTAAGCCATATCCTGTCTATAGTCTTTAAGGCCTGTGAGGTGTGACAGCAAAGATGGGACTCTATGGGACTGCACTGTTCTTGACCAGGGTTTTGAAAATTGCTCAGGGTTGGTCTGCTACCTCCTCACTCCACTGACCTGAGTCAGTAAGGCCCAGACCAAATCTTCACTTTCTGACGTCGCTAGATGGAATTCAGGGCATTCCACATCTAGCTCCACCTGTATGGGGCCTTTCAATCCTGACACCAGGAGCTGAACTTTGTTCATCCTCTTTTTTGGGAGTGAGGTCTTTTCATTAGCAATCAGGGTACGAGCTTCTATTAGGGCCTAGGGCTCACTCCTTCAGACGAATGGGGGCCACATCCTTAGCCAAGTCCTCCCCTCCCAGAAACCCTTGCGGCAGAAGTCAGCGCCACAGCTCAGTCAGGGACTCTCTGGGCTGAGGGGGCAGAAAGGGAACTGGGAAGCACTGGCAATCCCCTTGCTACATGCCAGTGATCCCTTCAGTTCACACCCAGGGTCCTCACCTTAACTAACCAGTCCTGGAATTCTAGTGGCCTGAGGTCCTGCCCCTCAGCTTCGGCAAATTTCCAAGGCGGAAGTCAGGGTGAACAACTTCCGGTCAAAGATATACAGGGGGCCCCCGGGGCTGACAGCAAGGGCAGGACTTTATGGGATCCAAGGTAGCAATCCGACCCTGGAACTTCTGTCTCTGTGGAACTGAGACCACTAACATCACATGTTCCCTGCCTCCCTAGATGGGGAATTCCAGAGACACTCCATCTGGACACCACTGCCTGGGGCTCCCAGGCCTCCCAGCAGGGGCGGGACTCTGGCTAGCCCCCTCTTTTGGAGCGTGGTCTCCTCATTACCAGTCAGTGTCCTCACTTCTACCAGGGCCTAGACTTCCTCACTCTGAATAATTGAGGCCACATCCTTAGACCAGGTCCTCTCCCCCCTAGAATCCTCTACACAGAAGTCAATGCCGCAGCTCAGCCTGGGACTCCCAGAGCCAAGGGTCTGGGGTTGTGGTGAGGGGGTGGGGCAAGGAGCACTAGGTGATCCTCTTGGCTATATGCAGGTGGTCCCGTTAGGCCACACTAAGATTCCTTACCTAGATACCTAGTCTTGAATTCTAGTGGCCCGTGTGTGCACCTCAGACCACGATCCTCACCCTTGGAACACTTCCAAGACGGAAGTCAGAACAGCCACTTCCGGCTGGAGCTGAGGAGGGGCTCCCAAAAGACGGGACACTATGGCACCCCACAGGTGCCAATCCTAGCCTGAGACGCCTCTTACCTCTGAACTGAGAATACCAATATCACACGTCCCCTGCCTCCCTAGATGGGGAATTACAGGCACACTCCATCTGGACAACCCTGCCGGGGGCTCCCAGTCCTGACACCAGAGGTCGGGCTCTAGAAGGCCCCTCTTTTGGAGCATGGTATCTTCATTAGCAACCAGAGTCCTCACTTCTATTAAGGCCTAGGTCTCCCTCCCTCTGCAACATCGGAATCACACCCTTAGACCAAGTCCTCCTGTCTTTGGAACCCTCTGGGCAGAAGTCAGTGCCTCAGCTCAACCGGGGATTCCAAGAACTCCAGGGACTGAGGGGTCAAAGAAGGGTGGGTGGGGGCTGGGTGGGGAGCACTGGGTGATCTCCTTAGCCACGTGCGGGTGGTCCCTTCAGTCCATACTTAGGGTCCTTACCTTGATACCTAACCAGCCCTGCAATTCTAGTGGCCTGAGTGTACACTCCTCAGACCACGATCCCTCACCGTCAGAAAACGTCCAAGGCGGAAGTCAGAATACGTCACTTCCGGCCACTGGTACTGTGGGGAGTCCTAGGGGGCTGGACACTAGGGGACCCCATAGATACCAATCCTAGTCTGGGACACCTCTCTCTTCTGAACTGAGACCACCAATATCACATATTCTTTGCTTCTATAGATGGGGAATTCAGGGCACATTCTATCTGGATACCCCCGCCTGGGGCTCCCAGTCCTGCCACCAGGGGTTGAACTCTGCTCGGAGCCCTCTTTTGGAGAGAAACCCTCTCTACAGTACCTAGGGTACTCACCAGGACTCCAGTTAAGGCCCAGGTCTCCTTCCTCAGCAGAACTGGGGCTACTTCCTTTGTACAGTTACTTCCCTCCTTTGGCTCTCCAGGCAAAAATAAGGGGATCCTGAGCTGAGAGCTTTACTGAGCCTGGAAGACTGAGAACAAAGTGCTGGGAATGTGTGACCTCTCCTGCTGGAGGTGGTTTCCTCATATCACTTGGGATCCTCACCTTCATTCCTGTTAGTTTCTGGGTCTCTACTCTCTACAGAACTGAGGTTGCCCCCATTAGTCCTAGGCTCTCATTTTATTGAGACACTTCAAGGGGAAATGAGGGTCACCTCACCCTGACATTCTGCCTGGATCTCCCAGGTCAGTCACAGAAGGGATGTGAGGTGTGGGGTGAATTGTGGGGTGAGGGGAAGTTTTGCACTTTGTGTCACTTCCTCTGTTTTTGTGTGTCTGGTTCTCTCGTTCTCCGCTAAAACTTCTGACGTTGACACCTGACTGGTCCTGGGACTTCTTCTTCAGCAGTGATGGGAGATGAGGCAGCTGTAGCTCAATGCAGGGAGCCCAGGACAGGTGGTGCTCTATTAGAGGTAAAGTCAGCTTATCTATTCCTTCTCTTCACCAGTCAGACTTAGCTTCGATGTAACTTTGATTCTAATAGATTGACTTACTCCAAGGAAGGCAAAGAGGCATTTGATTTTCTGAGCCCCTGATCTTTTCATGTGATCTGACGTCACATACATAGAAGATCATGCGGTCACCCAATGGTTTTGTTTTTTTTCCTTATTCATACTTCTCATTTGTTTTTGTATTCCATTTTCCTGTCTATATATTTCAAACCAGTAGTTTATATACAATGTCCTTCTTCTTATCACCCAAGGTACTATTTGGAGTAGGGAGAAGAAAAGTGAATTAAGAGACGTAAGGTCTGTCTCAGACTGGGGTGAGAGAAACAGTGTGGGAGTAGTTTTATTTTAAATAAGTAATACTAGGGGACTCTTGGCGAGAAAATTTATTTTCTCTTTCCATGACTTTCCCCATCATATTTCTTAAGTAAAATATGCCCCTGTGACAAGTTTGACCATTCACAGTGATGTACATTAAGGAGGTCTCATCATGTTCGCTTGTCTTTGGTTGCAGGCCAGCGAGCCATGGTTCCTTTCCATCTTGTCTATAGTAGGCATAATTCTTTTTGATAATGGTGAATTATGTCACCATTAGTTGAAGCTGCTAATCTATGCACCACAAATGGCAGTTGTTTGTCTGACAGTTCTATTGGTCATGATAAGTAAAGTCAATATTAATATTTGCCTAAAAGGCAGAATTGATGAACTCCGATGTTTCCTGCTTCACTTCTGCTGCTCATGCTCCAGGCTATGGCTGTGAGAAACTGACCACAGAGTGCTCCAGAAAGGGAATTTTGTGGCTTTCTCTCATTGGTCCAGGCACTGTAATAGACATGAGGGATGAGGGGAAGGAGAGGGGAGGAGAGGAGCATTTTAAGAAAATATCCCTGTCTCTAAGGAGCCATAGTAGTCTCATGCAGGGGTCAGCAAACGACAGCTTTCAGGCCAAATCTAGCCCAGTGCTTGTTTTTACAAATACAGATTTATTAGAGCACAGCCACCATCACTCATTTACATATTGTCTATGACTGCTTTCATGCTACAAAGGCAGAACTGAGTAGTCACAACAGAGACTGTGTGTCCTGCAATGCCTAAAATATTTACTTGCTGGCCCTTTACAGAAAATGTTTGCCAATCTTTGATCTAGTAGGAGAGACCAGCATTTACACAAGTAAACATAATTCCACACAAGATGTGATAAAAGATAAGACCCATGTAGAAAGTTCTGTGTGAGCATGGGAGAGGGGGAGGGCTTCATGGAGAGAGAACATTGGAGCTAGGCCTTCAGGATTCAGGCCAGGTGAGAGACAAAGAGACATTTCAGGTGAGGTGGCCCTCAACTCTCTCTGTTCATTGCAGTTACTCAGGGAGCTTTGAAATGGAGATTCCTGGGTCCTCCCTCCTAGAGATTCTGATTCAATTTTTCAGGGCAGGGCCTGGGCCTCAGGATTCTAAAAACTTCACAGGTGATTCTAAAGGCAGCCCATGTTGAGAAACATATGGCCAAGGAAGTGTCAAGGAACAGTTAGGAGCAAGGTGTGAATGGAGGGAGTCTCTGGGTGCAGTGGGAGATAAGCTTGGAATGTAAGGAGACAACATTGAGGCCAGAAAAACTGGAATTTGTCTTGGGAAACAGGGCCAATAACAGAATGTGGGCATGAGACAATATGGTCAGAAGTGTATATAAGGAAGCATAATTTTTAAAATGTGAAGAATAAATAAAAATAAAAGCCTGGTCGGAGTTATTTACAAGAGTTTAAGCAAAACAAGGAGCATATCTTAGGGCAGTGACATGTGGCTACACAGATTCAGGAGTGAGGGCTAAAGTTATAGCAACTTGGGCATGGCACAGACACCAGTCCACTAACATGGCCTCCACTATCGAGGCCCGGAGGCCCCTGCCCTGGGGGGCATAACCCTTTCTTTTCTGAATCATGGAGAAATATGGGATCTTGGAGGAGAAGTTGAGGCTACAGAGAGGTACTTGGGTACTTGGACGAGCAGCCATTTGCTGAATATAGCCCTTGGGAGATGGACTCTTACACCCGAGACATTTTGGATGGACTTTTACAGCTCATGGGGACTAGTTGGATGTGAGAGAGCTGAGTGGAAGGAGCCGTAAATAATGATAAGGTTTTCAGTTTAGATGACTGGGGGGAATTTGGCAGCCATTAGAAGACAAAAGGGACTGCTCCCTTACTAGACTATGGTGTGGCCATGTGCTCTTGGAGCTATGGCTGTCGCCATGTTTCCTGGCTTTGGCCCCCTCCCCTACCTTGGGGAGGTGAATCTCCTCTTTCTCACTCTCTCTCTCTCTAATTTACTTTCTAAATAAACTACATTTTCTAATCTAAAAAAAAAAAGAAGACAAAAGGAACATAACAAGAGATGAAAGATCTTAAGAGTGATCTGGTTTCCTCCCTTTGAAGAATGAGGCCTCACCTGTTAGTGCAAGAAATCCATCTCTCTGAGACATCACTTCCTCTTCAGGAAATGACTTCAACTCTGGGAAGGAGGGTACCCCTAGAAGTTCACTTTTAAAAAAATATTGAACACAATTTTCTCCATACTCAAGGGACAGGAGCACTACTTTTGTGTTGTGAAACGCTATTATCCTGTCATATTTTTTGAGTTGGGGTCTCACTCTGTCACCCAGGCTGGAGTGCAGTGGCACAATTACGGGCTCAAGTGATCCTTGTGCCTCAACCTCCCAAGTAACTGGAACTATAAGTGTGAGCCAGTACACCTGGCTAATTTTTTTTTTTTGTAGAGACAAGGTCTCACTGTGTTACTGGTCTTGAACACCTGTACTCAAGCAATACTCCCACCTTGGCCTCCCAAATGCTGGGATTACAGGTGTGAGCCACCGTGTCCTGCCTAAGATGTTATGCTATCTCTTTTGTATTAGAAGCCCTTGCTTATCAATGTTGAGCCCAATGAACAGGAAGGGTCTCTGCCTGGTGTGTCACAACATAGTTCTGCATGGATTTGCCTTCCCTCTAGCAAAAAGGGATCCCTGAATCTCTCCTCACTTTATCCATATCATCTCCAAGCCAGTTAGTTTTCATTTCCCCAAACTCTGATGACTCTGTGGAGATACAGATCATGACACTTTCCTTTAACTTCCTCATTTGTGAAATGAGGAAGTATGTCTGGGCCTTCTCTGGGGTGGCTTTAAACTCCAATAATCCATGCTTGTAAGAGAGTATTAAATTATCTGCATTGCAATCTGTGCATTAATAAAGCTTTCTTATCTGACATGGTAGGCAGCGTGCTCACAAAAAGAGAATCCGGGCTTTCTAATAGGAAAAATTATATGGGCTTTGGGTGAAGCTCTGAGCAATTAACCTGGACCAACCCTAAATGTCAATTTGGCCTCTTATGACCTGAATATCTCAAAGATTTTAATCTACCTATATTCTCATCTAATCAAGGAAAACTAGAGATGTGGGATCTACCTCAGGCACAACTATGAATAATCACCTTTAGCTATTTAAAGCATTGACACTTTCAGAAAGCATTTATAATTTAATCGTGGGCTGTATATACCACATGTAGAGGAGGTGAGCACATGGCAGAAGTGATAAGATATCTGGGGAGCTGGGGGCTTGCTCCCAAGAGGATTTCATGGCTGCACACATCCCCACACTCAGGGAGAATGGCTGTCCGTGTGCCCCTCAAGGAGTTTGCTGACTGCATCTGATAAGCGTTGCTGTATTACTTCTTCTCACCTGGTGTGCAGGAAGCTTGGACAGCCCCAGTTTGCTTCCCCTGTAGCTCTGTCATTTCTTTGTTGTCAGCTTCTTTTATTCACAACTTTGCAATTGTGGTATTTCTCATGTTGCCTTATGTTTGCTGTTGAATATTTTAAGTATTCTGAAAGATTTGATCACTGGGTAATCACTGGGCAGACTTTATATAAGTGGAATGGATGACAAGGGGAGAATTTGCTTCCTGTTAACTGACCCTACAGAAATGGATAAAACAATTCATAAACAAAATGCCAGTTGTCCTCACTGTCTTTGGAAATCCAATCTTAGAGTCAGATACTCTTCCTTTGCAATAAATAGTTTCTTAGATCTAGAAAAAAAGTAGACTTCAGGTAGGCAGTAGGCTAAATACCTGGAACTTTCAGCTAGACTTCCTCATTTTGATTTATAATTTATAAGAGATTTCCTGCTCTCTGATGCATAGGATTATTCCAGAAAGCAGGACATCTCAAACTTTAGCATTCAAGTCCTAAAGAGAGCAATTCAGAATAACTGTCAAAATTATAAAGGCATATGCTCTTTGTTTCTGCAATTCCACATTTAGGAATTCTGCCTACAGCACCACTTGCTTTTGCATGAAATTATATATGTTATTCATTGCAACATGGTTGGTAATAGCCAAATATTGGAAACAATCTGAATTT
>CAUYQG010230008.1:0-42103 GCA_963574415.1 Tarsius wallacei
TACTGGGAATATACCCTGAAGAACTCAAATCACTCTATAAAAAAGATACCTGCACATGTATGTTTATCGCAGCATTGTTCACAATAGCAAGATCATGGAACCAACCATGCTGTCCATCAAAAGAGGACTGGATTAAAAAAATGTGGTACATATACACGATGGAATATTACGCAGCCATAAAATCATGAATTTCGCAGCAACCTGGATGGAATTGGAGTTTATAATACTGAGTGATCTCTCACAGAAACAAAGATCTGAACATCACATGTTCTCACTCATAAGTGGACCTTGAACAACTATCGTAATACTATAAGAAAAGGATTGACAGTGGCAGGAAACCATGGGGGGGGGACAGGGAGGGGAAGGGAGGTGAGATTAATGGTAGTCGATATCTGTCTGGGTATGGGGAGGCACACCTCATCAACAAGGGTACCTGCACAATGCATATTTGTATACCTAACCCTTAACTGTACCCCACAATTTTAAAATAAAAATTATGTTAAAAAAATAAATAAATAAAGCTAATAATAATTTTGATTATATACAACTACTACATTTTTACTGCCCTCCCTGCACAATTTATGTTTTGGTATCTTAATTTACATCATTTTGTATGTCCCTTCCTTGACAATTTATTTTAGCTTTATTTGTTATTATAATTTTGTCCTTTAACCCTCATACTAGGACTATAATTACTTTACATACCACCATTACAGTCCTATTGTCAATATTGCTTTGTATTATGATACCATTGAATTCTGTGCTTTTGTAAGCTTCATGTTATTAATTAGAAGACTTTTGTTTCAGTTTACTAAACTTCCTTTAACAATTTCTGTAAGGCAAGCTTAGTGGTAAGGAACTCTTTTAGTTTTTGTTTGTCTGATAAAGTTTTTATTTCTTCCTCATTTCTGAAAGACAGGTTTGCTGGTAAACTATTCTTACCTGGCAATTTCTTTCCTTTAGCACTTTGAATATATTATCCTTCTTTCTACTTGCCTGTGGGGCTTCTGCTGAGAAGTTCACTGATAGTCATATTGAGACTTCTTTGTATGGGGAGGGAACTCAAAAACCCTGGAATTTATTTATAAAAAATTGTGTATTTGTTCTCACATGTTTAAACTTCAGTCACTTCCAAAGTACTCTCTGTTTGATGCAATACACCTATCAAGATGCCTTTATTAACTACTCAAAAGGTTTTGAACTTGTCAATTTTTATTAATGATAAAAATGGTAAAGCATTTTAGTGCTTCTACCATTTTTTGTTTCACCTCTTTCACATAGGCAAAACATTTCCCTTTGAGGACTTTTTTCATCCGGGGAAACAAAAAAGTTACTCGGGGTGAGATCAGGTTAATAGGAAAGGTGTGACATGGGGGCCATGCTGTTTTTGGTCAAAAACTGCTGAGCACTCAGCACAGTGTGGGCAGGTGCATTCATAAATCACTCATCATGAAATGGACAACCATGCTGAAAGAACCCAAAAAAAAAAAAAAATTCACTGAGGATGAAGGCAGCCTCTTATAAGAATGCTAGCTGGTACAATGATGCCGATGGGTTCCTAGAGCACTTACCTAGTGGGGGAAGCCTATAATACAATGTGCCAACTCTCAAAAGATAATTCTGTTTGTTGGGAGTCCCCCTTGTATGTGATGTATTGCATATGTGTTGCGGCCTTCAGAATTATTTTTCTTTGATTTTTGATAGTTTATTATGTCATGGTAAACTCCTTTTTGGATTGAATTTGATTGGACATCTCTGTGCTTCCTGTACTTGGATGTTGGCTTCTTTCCTCAGATTAAGGAAGTTTTCATCTATCATTTCTTTAAATATGCTTTCTGGCCCTTTTTCTTTTTCTTCCCCTTCTCAAATTCCCATTGTACATGGGCTAGGTCTCTTGATGGTGTACCATAAGTTCCATAGGATTTCTTTATTCTTTTTTCTTTGATTAGGGAATTTCAAATGTTCTATCTTTGAGCTCAGTAATTGTTTCTTTTGCTTGATCAAGCTAGCTGCGGAAGCTTTCTATTGCATTTTTTAGTTCAGTCATTATCTTCATCTCTTAGGATTTCTATTTGCTTTGTTTTATTGTTTCTATTTTTTGTCAGACTTTTCATTCTGTTTGTATATTGATTTCCAACTTTAATTTTTTACTAATATATTTTTGAAGTTCTTAGCTTTTTAAAAGAGGATTATTCTGAATTCTTTTGCTGTCATTTCGTAGATATCCCTTTTTTTAGGGTCCTTTATTGGAGCTTTGTTAATATCTTTTGGAGGTGTCATGATTTCTTGAGTTGTTATAATCCTTGTGTCGGTATTTATGTATCTGTGGAGGCAGCCACCTTTTCGAGATTTCAGAGGTGTTCTTTGATAGAAATACACCTTCACTATTTAGTCTGGCCTATGATTCTGGATGGGCAGCTGGTAATGATGCTAGCAGGTGGAGCTTACTTTCAGGTCAGACCAGATGGCTGGGTGGCTTCCTTTGCTCTGAATATGGGTTGGGGCATCTGACTAGGCTTTGCTATCTGGCAAGATCAGAGACTAAGCTCTGCAATTGGGCTGAGCTGCTGGATGGGCACTTCAATTGCCTCTGAATTGGGCTGGGTCACAGAGTGCATTCCCTAGCCAGATGGGACAGCTATTTGAGATCAGAAGTTAGACAGGGTTGCAAGGGGAGATCTGAGACTAAATTTATTGAGATGAATGGACCAACTGTATGCACAATAGAAAGGTATGACTGATATTTGCCTCCCTTCCTGGGTGAGGTCTAGAGTCAGTTGTGAGGTCACAAGGAGTACTGACTAAACTCTGGGTACGGTTAAACTACTGGTTTTTGTAGAAATTCATCATGGTGATTCTTTCTCTTCCTGAGTGGTGGCCTAGGGCAGGATCTGAGGCAAAGCATGGAGGCTGACCATCTAGCGATTCGAACTAGTTATAATTTCCCACCTCTTCTGAGATCAACCAGCTCAGCTTTGTGAGTGGGCTATGCTGTTAGCTGGTACCTCTGAATAAATGCCACTGCTGGAAGGTACACTGAGCTATTACCAAAATCTGTGCACTAGTCTCTGTAGGCTCTGCCTCCTTGCTTTGTTACTATCTGACCCCAGATAGTCTAGCTGTGCAGTTTCCCCCACATTTCCCATTCCCTGTGAGGCAAGAATGGATTGAACTTTCTTGAAATGCTAGGGAAGCTGGATGCCTGCCTTCTTGGTTCTCTTTTCCCACTGTAGAAACCATGAGCCTTGAGAAGTTCCCTACATATGATGCTGTGCTGACTTAGGAGAAGGAGAAAGAGAAGGGTGACATAATCAAAGGGATTTTTTTGTTTTTCTAGTTCCCTTGGTGGTGACTTAGACTTATTTCCACATTTTGGGGTTTTCACCAAAGTACTTTTGTCTGTGGATAGTTGCTAGTTTTTCTTTCTTTCTGTGGGTGTACTGAAGTGGGAGTGAAACTTGGGACCTCCTATTACATCATCTTCCTGATGTCATTCTCTTCTGCATGACTCTTACTGTATTCCAAGTACCACTTTTTGGTGACCTAGAGATTAAGACCTCATCAGTCTCTGCCTGCCTTGAGAGGACTTGCTGTCTAGAGGAGGTGAGGTGTGACTAGAAAATATGTATAACAAGGTAAAGACCTAATAGCATTGTGCATTAGTTGTTATGGAAGAACATGGTAGAGCCCTTGTAAGTTTAGCCTGGCACAGAGAGAGAAAGCTTTTCAAGGAGATGAGGCATAAGCTAATTTTTAAGGATAAACAGGAAATAGCTAGGTGAAGAATAATAGAGGGGTCATGGCAACAGTTGTCAAGGCCATATGTTCTAGTTTATCAAGGCTGACATGGAGTCATTGTTACACAAGTTTTACAGATGAAGTCTAACTTTAAAAAATTCAACCATTTTAACAATCAAACCTAGGCAACCCCCTTGGGTATCCTCCCACTGTGGGAGCTTTTCTGTCTTCTCGATAAATCCTGCTTTCTAAAAAAAAGAATCAAACTTTTGAGTTCAGAAGTTAGATAGGGTTGCAAGGGGAGATCTGAGGTTAAATGGATTGAGATGAATGGACCAACTTCATCATAAAAACCTGGAATTAGTTTTTGGAGGGCAGGCTCCTTATAGTACAGGCCTCCCCTTCTAGGTTGGTGTTCTAGGGGGATCACAAAAAAACCTGGAATTAGTTTTTGGAGGGCAGGCCCCTTGTAGTACAGGCTTCCCCTTCTAGGTTAGTGTTCTAGGAACCCATCGGCATCAGTGTACCAGCTAGCATTCTTGTGAGAGGCTGTGTTTGGTTTCAGTGAATTTTTTTCGGAGATTCTTTCAACATATTTGCCCATTTCATTATGGGTTATTTAATAGCACACCTGCCCACACTGCGCTGAGTGTTCACCAGTTTTTGACCAGAAACAGCATGACCCTCGTGCCCCACATTCCTTCCCTATTCACCCGGTCTTGCCCTAAGCAACTTTTTTGTATGTTTCCCCAGAAGAAAAAATCCTCAAAGGGAAACATTTTGATGATGTGGAAGAGGTGAAACAAAAAATGGCAGAAGCCAAAAAAGGTATAATTGACGAGTTCAAAAAAGCGTTTTGAGCAGTGGAAAAAACATCTCGGTAGGTATATTGCATCAAACAGAGAGTACGCATTTCTTTTAAGAGTATGGCTGGGAAGTGGCACCATTATTTCTATGTTCCAATGGCCAGCACTTAATCACATGGGCACACCAACCTGAAAGACAAGCTTGGAGAATGAAGTTTTAACTCAATAGCTATGTGTCCAGCGAAATACCTAGGGAATGCTAGTATTCAATTTAGGAAAAATAAATCTTAGTAGACAACTGCCATCTGTTATGTCCTGAAATTTTGGAGGAAGGGAGCTACAACATAGCTAACAATGACACCTAAAATATTTTAAAAATTTAAAGCTGCAAGGACAGTCTCTAGAGACAAACACAAAATGGGCTCAAGAATTCAGAGAAGCAAGCTAATTACCTGACCCAAGACTTTAAAAAAATAATGCTAAAGATAAATATTTATTTTGAAATAACTTTAAACTTACAGAGAAGATTCAAGAATAGTAAAAATAATTTTTTCTCCCACAACTAATGAGAGCAAGTTGCTGATATATATTCTATTTTTCTTGAATACTTTACAGTACAGTGCCTTGCAAATAAGGATATTCTCCTGCAAAACTATAAACATCAAAATTAGAAAATTAATATTGATATAATACTACCATATAATCTAAAGACTCCATTCAAATTTTGCCAGTTGCCCCAATAATGTCCTTTTAAGCAAAAGGGTCATGTATTACATTTAGCAGCCATATCTCTTTAATATCTTTCAACCTAGAATAGTTCCTCAGTCTTTTCTTGACTTTCATGGCTGACATTCTTGAAAATTATAGCCCTTCAATTTAAATTTATCTGATTTTTCCTCATGATTAAATTCTAGTAATGCTATTTTTTTTGTCAGAAATATCACAGATTTGATGCTATCTATGCTCCTTGTATTCTATTTCATCAGGTGGCACACAGTTAAGTGCCCCATTATTGGTCATACTAATTTGATCATTTGATTAAGGTGATATCTGCTGGGTTTCGTCACTGTAAAGTTCCTGTTTTTTCTTTGGTAACTAATTATCTTTTTTGTGGTAGGTACTTTTGAGAGTAAATAAATATTCCATTTTTCATCAATTTTTACCTGCTAGTTTTAGCATTGATGTTTCTTTGCTAAATGAATAATAATTATATGATGACTGTTTAATAGAGATTTTCTAATTCTGCTTCTGCTATATTTATTTAGTTGGCATTCTACTGTATGGAAAGTGTTTGCTTATCCTTATGTATTTACATCAGTATGTTCTCAAGGACTTCTGTTTTTTGTCAATGAATTATATTCCATTCTTACAACTATTTTGATATAGAAATTGTAGCCAGTGGGAGCCTTCAAGCTGGCTTCCATGTTTTTTGTTTTAAATATTTTTAAAAATTTAAAATATAGCTAAATAGAAAAGCAGCAATAGTTTAAGAGTTCCCCTTATACTCAGTTTTCCCTGTTAACATATTACATTACTATGATAATTACATTTGTCACGACTAAGGAACCAACTTGGTACTTTCCTTACGCTTTATTCAGATATCACTAGTTTTTTCTGAATGTTCTTTTTCTATTCCAACATCCTATCCAGTACATCACATTATATTTAGTTGTCATGTTTTTTTAGCCTCCTCTGGTCTGTGTTCTATGTCTTTTTGTCACATTACTATAATTCTTTGAACACTTATGTACTTTCTGTTATCACAGGATGTTCCATGCTACGCTTGTACTTTTCCTGCCCCAGCTCTGGAAATAGCCATTTCTCCATGGAGCCTTGGTTCTTTTTAATGGAGAATGGTATTAACAAATCTTGAGTTACTATTGAGTCCTCTCTGCTCTCTGTAGATGAGCTAAGAAACACAGACACACAAGCACACACCCCTGTGTTTCCTTTACTATCTTTATATATTGATACGAAATAATTCCAATCTCAGATACAAAAATTCATTCTAATTTTTTTCTTTCTATATTTTTAAATCCTGTCTCTGACCTTGAGAAACCTGATTGCCATTATTCTCAATATATTTTTGGATGAACCCTGTGTACCTTCTGATCACTATGCTGCTCCCCCATGTATATGAGTATACTCTCGCCACTCTGCTTGGGTTCTGACTGCTACAACTATCCCCACTGTTGCTTGAAGGCTCTTCTCACTTTCTTCCTCTAATATTCCGTGCTGTTGCCTCTACATCCCACCTCCTGCAAAGACAACTACCTTGCTCATCTCCGTCTAGTGGATTGAATTATTAAAGAATAAATGAAGAAAGAAGTGTGAAGAGAGAAAGAGTAGTAAGGAAGGATGAGAAAAAAAGGAAGAAACAGAGCTTTATAACTATAGGCCATGCAAAGGCCAGGAAGCAAAGTGTAGACAATTTTAGAAAATTCTAACAGCTATCAGAGAAGAAGACTGAGAACAAGGAATAATATCTTCAAAGGGCTAAGAGAAAATGTTAATCTAGAATCATGTACCCAGCAAAACTAATAAGAATAAGCGTGGTGGCTCAAACCTGTAATCCCAGCACTTTGGTGAGGGGATTGCCTGAGCCCACGGGTTCAAGACCAGCCTGGGCAACTTGGTGAGACCTCATCTCTACAATAAATCAAAAAATTACCTGGGCATGGTAATGCACACCTATAGTTCCAGGTACTTGGAAGGCTGTGGCAGAAGGATCACCTGAGCCCAGCAGGTCAATGCTGGGGTGGCTGTGAGCATGCCACTGCACTCCAGCGTGGGTGACAAAGTGAGACTCCAACTGAAAAAAAAAAAAAAAAAAAGAATAAAGGCAAAATAAAAGAATTTTAGGAAAAAGGTTAATAAAGAAACTCAAAGAACAAACAAAATAGTTTATTAATAATAAGGAAAATGCATTCAACAGTGACAGAATGCATAGTTTTAAGCATATATAAAACATTTTTCAAAGTTGATCACATACTCAAAGAAACCTCAAAAGATGCTTTTCGATAAAGGAAAATAACCTCCTAAAGAACAATGGAGATGCAAGAAGGAATCATGACCAAAGGAAATTGATTACCTGTTGAATAAGTTTAAACAAAAATTGATTTTTATAAACAATATCTAATTTGTGATGTTAAAAAATAAAATGCTTGACGACATTAACCGTTAAAGCATATCGAATTCCTTCAAGAAGAAGGAAAGATTCTGAACCATGTTGTACTTTTTCTAAGCAATTTAAACACCAAAAGAACAGAAATAGGGTGATAATAGACCATATGTATTAGGGAAGTATAACCCAGAGCCAGAATTGCCAGATTCAAATCTCAGCCCTGCCATTTACTAGCTGTATGAACATGGGCAAATTACTTCAGTTTCTGTGCCTTGGTTTTAAAAATCAAGACAGATGTTGGTACGAATGCAAGCTAATTCAACCTTTGTGGAAAGAGTTTTCTCAAAGAACTGAAAATTGAGCTATCATATGACCTAGCAATTCCATTTCTGGGAATATACCAGTGGAACATAAATCGCCATGCCAAAAGGATACCTGCACACACACGCTTACTGCTGCGCTGTTCACAATAGCAAAAACATGGAACCATCAAGATGCCCAGTGAAAGTGGATAAGTAAAATGTGGTACATATACATGATGAGAAGAACAATATCATGTCCTTTGCAGCAACATGAATGCAGCTGGAGACCATCATTCTAACTGAACTATCACAGAAACCAAAAATGGAATACCAGCATGTTCTGGCTCATAAGTGTGCCCTACACGTTGGGCATGACAGCACAAAGGCAGGACCAACAAATGCTGGACATTGCAAAAGGAGGGTGGGGGCATAAAAGGCACACAATCACCCACTAGGTACCAGGTCTACTACTGGGGGAAGGAGGGCTTGCTAGAAGCCCAAGCCTCACCTGCACCCAATTTATTTATCTAGCAAATCCTCACACGTACCCTTCAACTCTAAAATAAATAATAAATAAAAAAATAAAATCAGGACCGTAGAAATGATACTAACATCTAATTCATAGGGTTGTAGTATTCAATTTATTAACGACATTTTGATTTAGGACAATGCCTAACCTATAACCAGTGCTAAAGAAGGGTTAACCACAATTATAACTAGAGGGAAAATATGAAGTCAAGGGAGGAAAAGCCTTAATCCAAAAGAAATCAAGAAAATGTTTTTAAAAATACAGAAAAAAATGGATCAAACAGTACAAAATAAGACGGCAAAAAGGAATGTGTTATTCACCTAAAAGACAAAGTTTGTCAAACTGAACTGAGGGGAAAAAAAAAATCCTAACAACGTTGTTCCAAGGAGACATAGTTAAAAACACTAAGCAGGTAGAAAACGATATACCAGTCAAAGTCTACGGCTGGGAATCGTCCCTTCCCCACCTGTCCCAGTCTATCTCCATGTTTCTCTCCAGCCTCTTCTGGGCTTCACCTGCCACCACCCCATCACTCCTCAGCGCTCGGTTACAGCGCTTCCAACTTAGCGAGGGACTCCCGCGGGCGGCGGCGGCTGTGTGACACCACGGGGGCGGGCCTCACGCAGCTCCAGTCCGCTCGGCTGTGATTGGTGGCCGGGCTCGTACGTCACGCAGGACGCAAAGTGAAGGGCTTGTGACGCAAGGGCCCCCGCAGCGCGCACGTATTGGCTCCCTCCGGCACTGCCTCGGATCCACTGGCCTTCAGGGGAACCTACTGTCCTGCCGCCGCCCCGCGACAGCCTCTGCCCCTCCAGGCCCAGCCGCTGTCGCTGCGGGCCCAGCTGTATGATTAGGCTACGGTCTTTCATGAATGAACACATTACTTTCTGTGGTGTACTTGGTCACGCATTTATGGAGCTTCTGAAGGACCTTGGGGATTACTGCCAGGCCCAGCACGTCTTTGGCGAGGACAAGTGAACTGCGGAGTCATTACTACTCCAAGAAGCCCCCATCGGAGCTGGTACAGACCTGGACGTGGAGACGTGTAGCTCATCGGAGCATCTTCCAAGGGTTCTGGTCTGGATGGGGTAGTGCCCTTCCTTCCCGTGGACTCAGTGAAGGGGAGTGAAGAACCGCTGCTGCTGGATAGGAGGCTCATTTCATTTCCTATCACTCCGAACTTCATATTTCACGTGGAGTATACTGAAGTAGACTTCAGGTTCTTGACATCATTTCTGTATTCAAAAGTTTTTAATTTTTTTTCATAACTATATGAGTGTTTTTAAACTCGATTAACATGGCGCCAGTGAACTGCCTAGGTCCTGTGGACGTCACATACAGGAACATGAGGTTTCTTATTACACATAACCAGTGCAACCTTAAGCAGATTTATAGAAGAACTTAAGGTATATGGAGTTACCACGATAGTAAGGTATGTGAAGCAACCTATAACCCTACTGTTGTGGAGAAAGAAGGCATCCAAGTCCTGGATTGGCCTTTTGATGATGGTTCATCACCATCCAACCAGATTGTTAATGACTGGTTAAGTCTTGTAAACATTAAGTTCCGTGAAGAACCTGGTTGTTGTATTGCTGTTCACTGTGTTGCAGGTCTTGGGAGAACGCCAGTGCTTGTTGCCCTAGCGTTAATAGAAAGTGGAATGAAGAACGAAGATGCAGTACAGTTTATAAGACAAAAGCGACGTGGCGCTTTTAACAGCAAGCAACTTTTGTATTTGGAGAAATATTCTAAAATGCGGCTGCGTTTCAAAGACTCCAGTGGTCACAGAAACAACTGTTGCATTCAATAAAACTTGGCTGATTGATGCTGTTGCCTTGGAAGTGGAACTTGAGACAGGACCTAATTTATTGTACATATTAGCCAACGTATGGGCTTAGTGGATAAATCTATTGAAACTTCCTTAGGAATATTGAAAAGCCACAGCTTAATGGAATTGCTACCTCTGTGTTTGGCTTATTACTATTCTCATGCCAGAAACAATACACAAGAAATCGAGAGAGATTAGTTGCTAAGTTATCCAGCACAATACTTATATATTTTTAGAGTTATACAGAATTAAAAGTCCAGGAACTATGACCTTATTCCTTAAGCTATCTCAGACATTGCAAGTAGGACTTATATGATTTTTTGCCTACTTCTTTACATTTGCCAGCCCACAAGGGTACCAGTATACATCAGGTTTGTGCAACAATTTATTTTGTTGGATTCTTACCAACTCTTGTGGTTATTTGAAATCTTTATCAATCTCGTTTTGCTATGAAAACCTCTATTTTCAAATATCAACCTCTGGTTGAAAATCTATGTTGTACAGAAGTACATGTGTTGAATGTCTTCAGACAAAAAAGTCTTATAGTTAATGTTTATGGTTGGGGTGCAACTTAAAGGGGAGGGAAGGAAGTTATGAAATATTTCTAGTAAAATGTTGCTTTTGTCTTGTGCAGGATGTGTAGAATAGGCCCTTTAATTTAATTAATTTAGTAGTTTTTTTTAAAAGGTAAAGATGCTTTGTCTTTGTAGCTAAAACAATTATTATAAAATTTCTTTAAAAACTTTAATTTCCCCCATACTTATTGAAAGTTGACTTTTATCATTTTTCTTTGAAGTATAATTACTTTTCTTGTCTTCCCAACCAAAGAAAGAGTGGGTTTCTACCAATGAATTGATAAGACAGTTAATATTTGATATGCCTTTTGAACATTGTAACTTAATATTTGGCTACTTGATAATTAGCTTTGTTATTGATAAAATGGTAATTGATAAAATGATGATGTGGATTAATGTTAGAACAACCATATACTGTCTGGGAATAATATGTGGTTACAGTTCTGTGGGAGAAGTAATTTGTTAGTGTTCATTATTTAAGAGCTAGTACAAGAGCTTAAACATCTGAATAAATAATGACTTGTGAGAAAGATTTCTAAGATGTGTCAAGCTGTGTTAATACAGCTTATTACTATTCCCATGCCAGAAACAATACATAAGAAATTGAGAGACATTAGTTGCTAAGTTACCCAGCACAATACTTATATATTTTTAGAGTTATACAGAATTAAAAGTCCAGGAACTATGACCTTATTCCTTAAGCTATGGTAAAAGCACATGGTAGAGATAAAGAAAATCACTTAAAGTTTCAAAAGTTTGAATTTGCCAGGATGTTATAACAATTATAAAGTTTCTGTTAATATTGATCTAAGATATATAAAGCAGATATGGACAGAACTACAAGGAAAATTAACAAGTTGACCATAGCAGTGGGAAATTTTACTATCCCTTTCTCAGAAACAGATCAAGTGGATAAAAACAAAGATTTTGGATATAGATTTAAGCAAAACAACCAACAACCTTGATCCCATGAACATATAAGGAGCATTGCATCCAACAGTGTGAGAAGACATATTCTTTTAAAGAGTGAATGAAATATTAAATTTGACCAAAAGCAAATTTCATCAAATTTTAAACTATTTGAATAGTACAGAACAATTTTTTTCACAAGTCAATTAAGTTAGAAAAAAGTTAATATCCATACACTTGTAATTTTGAAAATCTGTTTAGAGACATCCAGATAGGATGTAGTAGGTCATGGCATCCTAACATTTTCTGCAACGACTTGAAAAATATGGGAAAGTTACAAAAGTCACGTTTAAATATGTGAGAGCTATGAAAGCAATGACTAGTGTAAGTAGGAATTCCAGAGAGAGAGGAGCCCACTTGAGGTGAAAGGCCATTTTCTTTTCTTTGGGGGGTATTTACTGATTCTGGACATAAACTAAAATGGATCAAGCTTGGTTCATGCAGAGCATCTGTTCTGAAGTAAAGTCCAGCAAAGCTTTTGGTGGTCTCGTGGGACTGGTGCAACAGATTGGAAAATTAAGCTTGGGCAGTTTTCTCCACCTATTGCATATTGGGTTCCCCAGGAAACAGACACTGAATCTGAGATTCACATTCAAAGGATTTCTGGGGAGTCTTCTTAGGGAACAACACTTGTGAGGGAGCAAGAGAAGCAGAGTATGGGAATACGAAGTTGAGTTGCTACGGTAGCCTCAGTCAATCTCACAGGAAGCTCTGAAGATGGGATGACTATTTAGAGATGTCCTCAATTGAGGCAGGGGGGCTGGGCCTTTGGACTTTTGAATCAACCAGTCATTGGATGCAGGCTGCCTCTGGGAATGATAGCATAGTGATGCATCATCCTTCAGTCAAGGGAAATTCCCAGAAAGGGATATAGCTGTGAGCCCTCAACTGATAATGGCAGCTGGGGGAATGAGTGTTACAGACTGGAGGAAGGATGTGGGTGGTGTAGCCACAGCATGCACTATGTTAAACAACACTTGCTGAATTCTGGGGAGATGTATGGGAGGCTGGAAGTTAGAATAAAGTCTTAAAAGGCTGAGGGAAATCTCCCTTAATTGCATAGTGCGTAGGAGACAAAGTTCTTCACATCCTTACCGACAGTTATCTTTTTTATTATAGCCATTCTGGTGAGTGTGAAGTGTTAATCCCATTGTGGTTTTAATTTTCATATGACTAATAACATTAAGCATAAATGTTAAGCATGTTTCATTTGCTTGTTAGCCGTTCACATATCTTTTTTGAGTAAAACGTTAATTTAAAAATTTTCTTTAAAAAATTTGTTATTAATCTGTAATTATTATATATTCTGGATCTAATGTCTTTATCTAGATGATTTGCAGATATTTTCTCCCAGTCTACTGCTTGTCTTTTTGTCCTGTAATGGTGTGTTTCAAAGTGCAAACATTTAAAATTTTGAAGGACAGTTTATCATTTTTTCCTTTTCTGAGTGATGTTTTAAAAATTATATCTCAGAACTCACTTTAAGTGAGAACATGTGGTATTTGACTTTCTGTTTCTGAGTTGTTTAACTTAAGATATTGGCCTCTATTTCCATCCATGCTGTTGTAAGAGACATGATATCCTTCTTTTATATGGCTGAATGGTATTCCACTGTGCACGTGTGTATGTGTGTGTATTACATTTTTTCTCTTTTTAAAAAAATTATTTTATTTCAATAACTTTGGGTGGTACAATTAGTTTTGGTCTGGGCTTTAAATGTACCCACCACACTCACCTGTGAACATCGTACCCAAGAGGTGATTTTTTGAGACTCCACCTCTTCCCTCCTCCTTCTTCTGAGTCTCCAGTGTTCATTATACCATTCTCTATGTCTTTGCATATCTTTAGTTTAGCTCCCACTTATAAGTGAAAACATGTGGTGTTTGGTTTTCTATTCCAGAGGTAGTTCACTTAGAATGATGTACTCCAGTTCCATCCAAGATGCTGCAAAAGACATAATTTCATTCCTTTTGATAGCTGAATAGTATTTCATGGTGTATATATACACCACATTTTCATTATTCACTGATTGGTTGGTGGGCATTTGGGTTGATTCCACATCTTTGCAATTGTGAATTGTGCTGCAATGAGCATGCAGGTGCAAGTGGTTTTTTTAAAAAAATATAATAACCTCTGTTCCTTTGGGTAGATACCTAGATACCTAGTAGGACTGCTGGATCAAATATAGATCTACTTTTAGTTCTCTGAGAAATCTTCATACCACTCTGTACTCATTTACATTCTCACCAACAGTGTATAAGTGTTTCCTTTTCTTTGCATCCATGCCAGCAACTATTGTTTTTTATTTTTTAATAATGGCCATTCTGACTGGCATAAGGTGGTATCTCGTTGTGATTTTAATTTGCATTTCCCTGATGATGAGTGATGTTGACCATTTTTTATATGTTTGTTTGCTATTTGTATATCTTTTTTGAGAGCTGTCTGTTGATGTCGCTTGCCTACTTTTTAATGGGGTTATTTGCTTTTTTCTTGATGATTTGTTTGAAGTCTTTGTAGATTCTGGATATTAGTTCTTTGCTAGATGTATAGATAGTTTGTAAATATTTTCTCCCATTCTGTAGGTTGCTTGTTTGCTCTGTTGATTATTTCTTTTGCTGTGCAGAAGCTTATTAGTTTAATTAAGTCCCAATTGTTTATTTTTGTCTTAGTTGCATTTGCTTTTGGAGTTTTAGCCATAAATTCTTTGCTTAGGCTAATGTTCAGAAGAGTTTTTCCTAGGTTTTCTTTTAGGATTTTTATGGTTTGGGGTCTGACATTTAAGTCTTTAATCCATCTTAATTTTTGTGTATAAGGAGATAGGAATTGAGTTTCATTTTTCTGTATGTAGCTATCTAATTTTCTCAGCACCGTTTGTTGAATAGGATATCCTTTCCCCAGTGTATATTTTTGTCTGCTTTGTTAAAGATCAGTTAGTTGTAGGTAGGTATTTGGGTTTCTTTCTGGATTCTCTATTCTGTTCCATTCGTCCATGTGTCTGCTCTTATACTGGTACCATGCTGTTTTGAGTACTACAGCCTTATAGTATAGCTTGAAGTCAGCTTTGTTATTTTTGCTTGGGATTGCTTTGGCTGTTCTGGTTCTGTTTTGTTCCACATGAATTTTGGGATTGTTTTGCCTAATTGGGTGAAAAATGACATTGGTAGTTTGATAGGGAATTCATTGAACCTGTAGGTTTCTTTGGGCAATATGGTCATTTCAACAATGTTGATTCTTCCGATCCGTGAGCATGGGTTTCATGGATGTTTCTCCATTTGTTTGTGTCCTGTACAATTTATTTCATCAGGGTTTTGTAGTTTTTCTTGTAGAGCTCTTTCACCTCCTTGGTTAAATATATTCCAAGGCATTTTAGCTTTTTGGCTGCTGTTGTAAATGGAATTGAGTTCTTGATTTAATTTTCAGTTTGGTCACTATTAGCAGTGCTACTGATTTGTGTGTGTTGATTTTGTATCCTGAAACTTTAACAAACTCATTTATCAAGTCCAAGAGTCTTTTGGAGGAGTCCTTAGATAAAAGATCATATCATTGGCATACAGAGGTAGTTTGATTTCTTCTTTTCTAACTTGAATACATTTTTTTTTTTCACCTGATTGCTCTGGCTAGGACTTTCAGTACTATGTTGAGTAGGCATGGCAAAAGTGGGCATCCTTGCCTTGTACTAGTTTTTAGGGGCAATGCGTTTTAACTTTTCTCCATCCAGGATGACATTGCTTTGGGTTTGTGGTACATGGATTTTATTATTTTGAGGAATGTTCCCTCTATTCCTATTTTGCTGAGGGTTTTTAATCATGAAGGGATGCTGAATTTTATCAGATGCTTTTTCTGCATCTGTTGAAATGATCATATGACTTTTGTTTTTAATTTTGTTTATGTAGTGGATCATGTTTATTGACTTGCATATGTTGAACTACCCTTGCATTCCTAGGATAAAACCCACTTGATCATGGTATATTATTATTATTATTTATGTACTGTTGTGTTTGTTCTGCTAATATTTTATTGAGGATTTTCACATTTATGTTCCTAAGGGATATTGTTTCATAGTTTTCTTTTTTTGTTGTGTCTTTTCCTGGCTTTGGTATAAGAGTAATACTAGCTTCATAGAATGTGTTAAGCAGGATCCCCTCCTCTTCAATCTTGTGGAACAGCTTTAGTAAAATTGGTACCAGTTCTTCTTTTAAGCTCTGGTAGAATTCAGCTGTGAGTACATCACGTCCTGGACTTTTTTTGGTTGGGAAACTTCTAATCACTGTTTCAATTTAATTACTCATTATTGGCCTGTTCAGGATTTCTATTTCTTCCTGATTCAAGGTTGGAGCATTGTATGTTTCTAATAATTCATCCATTTCCTCTAGATTGCCTGGTTTGCATAGAGGTGTTCATAATAGTCTCAGATGATCTTTTGAATTTCCATCATATCAGTTGTAATGTTGCCGTTTTCATTTCTGATTGAGCTGATTTAAATCTTCTCTCTTCATTTCTTAAATAAACTAGCTAGCAGTCTGTCAATTTTATCTTTTGTTTCATTGATCCTTTGTATTGTTTTTTAAAATTTCAGTTTCATTTAGTTCTTCTTTTTCATTTTTTATTTTCTTCTGCTAGCTTTGTGTTTTGTTTGTTTGTATTTTTCTAGTTCCTTGAGGTGTGATGCTAGGTTGTCTATATGTGATCTTTCAGTCTGAGTAATGTAGGCCTTAAGTGCTATAAATTTTCCTCTAAGCACAGCTTTAGCTGTGTCCCAGAGATTTTGATAACTTTGTTTCATTATTGTTATTCATTTTGAGGAATTTAAATTTCCATCTTGATTTCATTTTTGACCCGAGTCATTCAGGAGCAGATTGTTTAACTTCCATGTTTTTGTTTGGTTTCACAAGTTCTTCTTGGAGTTAATTTCTAGTTTTATTCCACTGTGGTCTGAGAAGGTACTTGATATGATTTTGATTTTTTTGGATTTGTTGAGACTTGATTTGTGGCCGATCATATGGTCTATCTTGTAGAAGGTTCCATGTGCTGATGAGAAAAATTTATATTCTATAGTTCTGAGATGGAATCTTCTATAGATGTCTGTTAGTTTCATTTGTTCTAGAGTCTGATTTAATTCCAGTTTTCTTTGTTGACTTTCTTCCTTGATAATATGTCTATTGCTGTCAGTGGAGTGTTGAAGTCTGTCACTATTATTGTATTTCTATCTATTTCTTTTCTATGTCTAGTAGAATTTGTTTTATAAAGCTGGGGGCTTTAGTGTTAGGTGCATATATATTTAGAACTGTTATATCTTCTTGTTGAATTGATCCCTTTAATATTATATAATAACAATCTTGTCTTTTTTTTTCTTAGCTATTGTTAATTTAAAGTCTGTTTTAGCTGATATGAGAATGGCTACTCCTGCAGATTTTTGGTTTCCATTTGTGTGGAATATTTTTCCCCATTCCTTTACCTTAAGTCCATAGGAGTCTTTGTGAGTTAAGTGTATCTCTTGAAGGCAGCAGAAATTTGGGTGTTTTTTTTTTTTTTTTTTGAGTTGGAGTCTCACTTGGTCACCCAGACTGGAGTGCAGTAGCCGCTCCCAGCCACTGCAGCCTTGACCTGCTGGGCTCCGGCGATCCTTCTGCCTCAGCCTTCCAAGTAGCTGGAACTACAGGTGCATGCTACATGCCCGGCTAATTTTTTTGATTTATTGTAGAGATGAGCTCTTGCCAAGTTGCCCAGGTGGGTCTTGAACCCGTGAGCTCAGGCAATCAATTCACGTCGGCCTCCCAAAGTGCTGGGATTACAGGCTGAGCCACCTAGCCTGGCATGGGTTGTGTTTTTCATCCATTCTTCCAGTCTGTATCTTTTTAGTAGGGCATTGAGGCCATTTACATTCAGCGTTAATAATGATATGTAAACTATTCCATCCATCATACTGGTTATTATCTGATTGCTTTATTTATTTATCTTCTCTATTGTGTTGGAGTTTGCCCTTGGGGTCTGTCCCCCCACCAGGCCAACCAGAAAGCAGCTACACTGCTTGCAAGGGTTACATTCCTGGGAAATGGTGGCCGGCACTGCTTAAGTTTTTCTTTTTTTCCTGTACTACTTCATATGGGCTGTGGGTATGGCAGTTTCTGGGAGGGACTGGAGTCTTGCATGGCTCAGGGGGCTCCCCAGGTCTGCAACAAGAGTACAGAACTCCTGAATTCCTCACCTTTTCTACTGCATCTGGAGGCTACTGGTGGACTGTGGTGGTGCAAGTGAGAGTCTGGCCAGTTCTAACCCAGGTCAATGGATTTTTCTCTTCTTTGCACTCTGTGGTTATTATCGCTTCTCTGAAGAGTTGTGGAGCATACAGCTGGTCTTTCTGTGTGCTGAAGAAGCTCTATCTACATTTACTCCACAAGACAAACACACTCTAGCTGCCTCACATTGGCCATCTTAATCCTCTTCATGTTTTTTTAATCCTATTATATGTTGATGGACACTTATGTTGAGTCCATGTCTTGCTATTGGACCACACAGTCTTGATTCTTGTATCTTTATAGTACATTTAAAAAATTAGATAGTACTCTTTGTTCTTCTTTTAAAAAGATTAGAATAACACTGCCATTGTCTACAAAAAAAGCCTGCATGTATTTTGATAGGTATAGGATTGACTTTATAGGTTAATTTGAAGAGAATTGCAGATGTGACAATATGGAGCCTGAAAATCCATGAACATGGACTATCTATTCATTTATGTAGATCTTCTTTAATTTCTATCAGTAATGTTTTATAGTTTTCAGTGTATAATACTTGCACTTTTAACATTTATATCTAAGTATTTTTTCTTTTTGATGCTATTGTAAATGGAATTGTTTTCATTATTTTTCAATTGTTTGCTGCCAGAATATAGAAATACAATTGATTTTTGTATATTTATCTTGTGTCTGGTGACATTTCAAAACTCATTTATTCAAGGGGAGAGAGAGAGAAAGAGTGAGATGGAGACAGAGAGAGAGAGACATAGAAAGAATCAGAATCAGAATCAGAATCAATGTGTGTGTTCACTGGCATTTTTTACCTACAGGATCTGTTAATAAAGGCAGTTTTACTTTTTATGCCCAATCTTGCTGTCTTTAATTTCTTTTCTTTATATATTGATACTGGTTAGATACTCCATGCTGACTAGAAGTAGTAAATATGACATCCTTGCTTTGTTCCAGGTCTTAAAAAGAAAGTATTCATTCTTGTAACATTAAGTATGATGATGTTAACTGTTGGTTCTTTATAGATGCCCTTTATCAGGTTGAATGTTGATGTTCTTTTTTTTGTCTTTTGGTTTTTATTTCTCTGCAATTAGAAAACTAGATGTGGAAAGGAATAAGGACAATATGGAACCTAAAGAACTTCAGCAAGAGCACAAAGATTATAGGATACTGCAAGCAAACTGGATGGAGGGGTGCTCTCCTGAGATGCAGGAGGAATGGTCTGGTAGTTAAGATCAAATAAGTCAAATTTATTAGAATTGTCCACAGTGGCAATGGTGGCCTACTTGCTGGTCTTGCCATTCTTGGACCCAAAGTCCTCTGTGGCTTGCATGACATTCATGGCCTCTTTCACCTTGCCAAAGACCACGTTTGCCATCCAACCATTCAGACTTGGTAGTGCAGATGAAAAATGGAACCATTTGTGTTGGGTCTAGCATTTGCCATGGACAACATAGCAGGACCTGTATGGTTCAGGATGAAGTTCTCATCATCAAATTTCTCCCCATAGATGGACTTGCTACCAGTGCCATTATGGTGTGAAGTCACTCCCCCTGGCACATAAACCCTGGAATAATTCTGTGAAAGCAGGAACCCTTATAACAATCCTTTTCAGTGCTTAGAGCACAAAAGTTTTCTGCTGTCTTTAATTTTGTCTGCAAACAGCTCGAAGGAGATGCAGCCCAGAGGCTTGTCATCTACAGTGATGTCAAAGAACACCGTGGGATTGACCATGGCTGATGGAAAAGGGCTCAAGGTAACAGTGTCTGCAAAAACAGGATGTTCTTCCCTACTTTGTTTAGAGTTTTATCATAAATGAGTATTGGAATTTTCAAATGCTTTTTTCATACCTATTGTCATGATCTTACAGTTTTTGTCCTATTAATATTGTATACTATATTAAATGATTTGGGAAGTGTTCCCTCCTCTATTTTCTGAAAGAATTTGTGAAGTATTGGGATTATATCTTCTTTAATATTTGATAAAATCCAACCAATAAAGACATCTAGACATAGGCTTTTCTTGGGAAGATTTTAAATTGCTAAATCAGTTTCTTTACTTATTATAGGTATATTGATTTCTGCTCTAATATTTGCTTACTTTGGATTTTGTTTGCTTTTCCCCTCTAGTTTCTCAAGAAGGAAGTTTAGGTTATTGACTTGAGATCTTCTTTTCTTTCTTTTTCTGATATAGGCATTCGCATTAATCAGGGTACTCCAGAGGAACAGAACCAATAGGATTGATTTTTTCTCTCTCTCTCCCTCTCAATTTATTATAAGGGATTGTCTTGACTCATATGATTACAGAGGCTGGCAAGTTCTATGATCTGCAGGGCGAATTGACAGCTGGAGACCTAGGAAAGCTGATGATGTCTGAAGGCAGGGAAAAAGTCTATATCTCAGTTAGAAGGCTACCAAGTGGAAGTAATTCTTTCTTCCTTGAGGGACAGTCAGCCTGCTTTTTCTATTCAGGCCTTTAACTGATTGGAGAGGCCTACACATATTGTGGAGGGCAATCTGCTTTACTCAGTTGCTGTTTTAAATGCTAATCTCATCCAAAAACACCTTCACAGAAACACTTAGAATAATGTCTGACCACATATCTGGGCACCTTGTGGTCCATGGAAGTTGACACATAAAAATAACCATAACAGCATTTAACACTATACAATTTCTCTCTAAGCACTGTTTTAGTCACATCTCATTAATTTTAATATGCTTTTAAAAATTCAGTTTAGAATATATAATTCATCTTTGACCTATGGATTATTTAGAAATGTACTGTTTAATTTCCAGTATTTTTGAATTTCCCATATTTTTTCTGTTTTTTTAATAAATTACTTTTATATACATTATTTTATTTGATATACATAACAATTTTTCAAGTTTATGTTGTTGATTTCTAACGTAATTACTCACTCTGCTGGGGGAGTCAAGATGGACTCCATAGAGCTGATTGCATTCGAATTCCATGGATGAATGCTGTCTCCAGGCAGAAAGCTGGGGTGAACCAAAATGTAACTGGTAAAGGGAAAGAAAGAGAAGGGAAGGGCTTCCCAGGTGGGGTGACTAAGCATGTATAATAAGGGCACAGGTTCAAAAGTACATGTGCATAGTGCTGGCAAGATGGTCAGTGTACAAAGGAAGCATATTTTGTGTCTTTCTTTTATCTTGTCAGTATAGCTGAAGTTTATTAACTTAATCCTTTCAAAGAATCTGTTTTTGTTTCATTGATTTTTCTCTACTGTTATTTTTCTTTTATATTGATTATAATGGAAGTATAGTGGGGGTACAGAGGAAGTTGCGGGATGTGAGGGAAAAAGATCCTGTAGAAGCTTCCCTGATGTTCACATTCCAGCTTCATTCTTCAAACCCTCTTCTGAATAGTTTCTCATTCCCTGTAAACCCAAGGATCATAGAGGAGGGATGTTTTCTCAGGATAGTTTTGGTTGAGCACCAGCTCCAAAGAAGCTGATGTTGGAAGAATCAGACCTGAGCAAGAGGTGTCTGGTGGCTTGCTAATTATTCTTCTAGGAGCCTAATAGTCCACCCAGTCTATTACTGAGAGGTGGTCATATAGGACCTATTCATTGTGGGCAGTGGGGATCCTGTGGCTGAGGTGTCAGCAAGGTAAGGCCTTAAGCATGATTCAATGTTTCCTCTATTATAAAATGAAATTAAGGGTTGGAAGGTGAACAGGCCTTAGCATCTTAGCAGTGTCTTTGATTGCAGGGGCTGCAAGCTCTTTCCTCATCCCCTCACTCTGGTGTGAGCTCTGCTGGACATGAGGGAGATGAAGGCTAGCACTGAATTTGGTTTAAGAAACAGCCAGGATGGACTGTCGTCACCTCTGCAGGAAAGCTGCTCAATTACTTCAGAGAGTGAAGGATGGAAGACAGAGTGTGTTCCTGAGCCAGGAAAATGAAATCAAGTCTGCCTTAGAACTCCCCATGGTGCTCTTCCTCTCAATGCCTTTTTTCTGCCTCACTTATTGGCAGGCTGACCCTACCCACCCATATTTCTCTGGTTTTCCTTTTAGTAATAACCAAAAAGAATGTCTAATACTCAACAACCCACAGGGCAGTGACCATTCCTGACTAGTCAGTAAGCTGCCTTCAGCCACTCAGTCTTCACGCCCTGCTGAGTCTTGAAGGGTGTATATTCCTCTGACAGGGACTGAACTCCCTGATGGGTGGGCCATACTTTATGGCTAGTGGCTGCGCTCACATTCCTCATCTTCCTGTGACTCCCACCCATCCTTCTCTCTTGGGACTCAGTGCAAACACTGTTCCTCCTGAAGCCATCTTGTATATTCTTATAGGAAGTTTCCTCTCCCTTCTCTGAGTGTCCTTGATTTTTAGCTTCACTTCTTTTATGGACATACCACTTTTTTCCTTATGGAAAGTGATTTGTGTTCAATCTTCTCCTCTAGACCTGAGCTCTGTAAAGGCAGGATTCTAGGCAGGATTCTGCATTCCCCCACAAGGTTTAGCCAATAGTTGGCAATTAATGGATAAAGAAATTCTTGGGAAGGAACTTAGAGGGGAGTTCTAAATAAGCGAACTTCCAGGGCCCTCAGGAACAAGGCTCTCATTTACTGTATGCCTCAGAAACTCCTCTCACACCAGAAAGTTCAAAGGAAAAAACACAGTGACAAGGATGGCCATTTTGGAACCCATTTATATTGCAGGTATTACTCTGGGCATCATCCAGTCTCATACCAGCCCTTGAGACTACATCAGACCGTCTGAACATTCATGGCTTTCTTGGGCCAAGTGTAGCTGTCCAGCGTAAAGGAGTCATAGTCTGGAGTGTAGACCAGGGATCTTACAAAAGCCTCCTTGTCCTTGGGTTCCGGGTAGTAGGAGGCCAGGTTGTGTTTGTACGCGTAGTCGAGGACCTGGGGAAAAATATGTTTGGCTGAGGATTGGATCTAAGGGAACCCTGTCTAAAGTGAGAGCCTGGGGATGGGAAATACACCTTGAGAAATCGGACTTGTTCCTTTCATCAGTGTGGCCCCTGAAACTACTGAATAGGAAAGATTTTAAGATTTCTGCCTCACCAGGCAGCTGTGACAGAGTGGAGCAAATACTGGGCCGGGGTCAAGAGGCCTCAGCCTAAAATCTGCCTGCTTCCAGATGTCTGTGGGTCATAATCCTTGCTGAGCCTCAGTTTCCTCACCTGTAAAATTGGGTTAACAAGACCTTTCTTTGGAGTGGTGTGAGGATAAAATTAGGCAACAGATAAAAGTGTCCAGAACCTGATACTTTTCCCCCTACTTGAATATGGGTTAAACTGGATGAACAGCCAGGGCACTGTTCATCGGGTGTTAGATTTGATTTTAGAAGAATGGGAATCTAAACATCCCACAAAGGAAGGAACTGGACAGGTTGAAGCTACACCATGAGCTGGACTGTTAGTCTTAGGCCCTGATTCTGGATCCTGTACTAGATAACTCATGGGGAGTGTGCTGTTAACAATGCATTTCCTAAAATTATTTTTAAACCTTATGATAAAAAATGTAAAATATGTACACTAATAGAAATAATGGTGTAGTAAACTCTCATGTGCCCATTATCTCGCCACAACAGTTATTAGTGTTGGGATAGTCTTTGTTGCACCATGTTCTGATTCTTTTAAAACCCATCATCTCCACATAGTCTCATAGTCTGGACTATTCCACAAACCTGATCACCCCATTGCCTGGCCATTTTGAGAGAAGGGAGAAGAATGAGATCTAATCTGGCCAGGCAGGCACTGGGTGTGGAACATTCTTAGTCCTCTGTTAATCTTCTCCAGAACTCTGGGAGAGAGGAATTACTGACCCCTTGGAAAAGGAGGAAACTGAGGCTCAGGGAAGTGCAGTGATTGGGTCAAGATTATACTGCAGTTGATGGGCAGAGCTGGGACCCCAAAGCCTGAGCTTTTTTCCATGATGCTAAGCAAGCTGACCTTTCTTATAAATGGGCACTTATGATTCATTAGAAAAAAATTCCGTCCACATTCTGGTCCTTGGACTTTGATGACCTTTCTGCTTGGTGTTTGAGGGGAAATCCAGGCGCTTTCCCAGAACTGGCCTGGGTGGGTGTTGGGGGTGGAGCTTAAGCTGCAGGCAGGAGTTTGTTACCAAGTCTCTGGATTGCATGTAGTATAGCCCAAGGAGCTCAGGCTGTCTCCCCAGCTGGCATCCCCTTAGTCCTCCTAAAGTAACAGAGAAAGTGGTTGAGCCTCACTACCCATGTGACAGGAGTAGGATGCATCTTACTTTGATGGCAATTCTCAGAGACACATCTCGGATGGTGTTGAGTGGTGGGTAGAGTCTCCCTTGGGACAGATGGTTCTCAGAAACCTCCTGGGCAATTTGCTGGGGAGAGGGAGAGAACCAAGAAGAGTAAGCTGAGTTTCTGTCTTCCCAGAACAAGCTCAACCCATTACCCCAGAGACTCACCGCACCCCACATAGTTGGTCACACTGCAGTTTTCACTGTTGACTTCACCACCACATAGCCCTGAGGGGAATTTAATGCATGGGCTTAAGCAAAGACACATCCTTTCCATACTGGAGACTGAGGCTTAATACAACATGAGGGTCTCTGAATTCTAAAGGAAAAATCACTAAAATCAACATGAATAAATTCATGCTTGCAAAAGGGATTTCCTCTTGGTTGGTTTAGCCTATTGCACGGGGGTCCCCAGGTGTCTCAATTCCTGGGTCCCAGTTTCCTCCCACATGCTTGGTACCCTCCTGAGAGCCCATCTATGTAGTGTTATCTCTTTGTATTCAAGGTTCCTTGCTTCCATCCCTGGTTCCGGTCTGAGGGAAAGCCTCTCTTCTACTGAGTGAAAGTGTCTTCTGCCTTACATGAATAAATGCCCTAGGCATATCATCCTGGGTGTAGAACCTCACACTCCTTCTCTCTCAGGCTCAGAGCCTGCCTCTGAGGGTCAAGCCTCATTCTCTGTAAGCCTCACCCTCCCAGCCTCAGGAGCTGGTGCTCAGCCAGCCTTGAAGATCAGCCTCCTTAATGGGGTGGCTCTGAATCTATTACTACCCAATCTTCTGGTGTCAAATTTAAATTTGGGAAAATTTAAATTTCTGGTGATCTCTGAGATCTGTGTTGCCCAGAAGTGACAAGGCGAAGGAGTTGGTCTTGCCTCAGTATTTGTAGACATTAGGGAAATGAGCCTTCTTCTCTGACTTTGCCTTCTCACCCTGCCGCTCTTATTCCCACTCATTCAGTCAAACATCGTTTGAGCTCTGTGAAATGCTGAGCTCTGCCTAGGTGCTGAGGATCCATATGGGGAAGGCATAGTCTTTTTCTTTATGGAGACTGGTGTCATGGACAATCAACAAACAATTATAATAATTATAGTAGATGAGGTCAATGAGAGGGGCCATATAAAGGAAGGCAAGGTCCTGCCTACCAGATACGGGAAAGGCTTCCCAGAAGTATCATAGGAGAACACCTGAAGGACAAAATATGAATTAGGGGACAGGGAATAGCACATGCAAATGCTTGGAGGTGAGAGAGAGCAAGAGAAAACATGGACAAGAGATTGAAAACAGCACATTGCCCGTGCCTTTGGGAGGCTGAGGTGAGTGGATTGCCTGAGCCCGTGGGTTCAAGACCCGCCTGGGCAACTTGGCGAGACCTCATCTCTACAATAAATCAAAAAATTAGCCGGGCGTGGTCGCGCGCGCCCGTAGTTCCAGCTACTGGAAGGCTGAGGTGGAAGGATCACCGAAGCCCAGCAGGTCGAGGCTGTGGTGGCTGGGAGCGGCCACTGCACTCCAGTCTGGGCGACGGAGTGAGACTCCAACTCAAAAAAAAAAAAAAAAAAGAAAACAGCACATTGGATAGGTCGATGGTAGGGAGAAACTTAAAGTGAGACTGGAGAGGAAAGGAGGGCCTGGTGATGAAGTGCCCTTTTTATGGAAACCATGCGAAGAAGTTTGGACTTTATCCTGTAAGCACCAAGGAGCCATACAAGGTTTGAAAATAGGAGAGAGACTTGGTCTGATCTGTGCTTTAAAGTGTTTTCTTTGTCTAGAAGATGAATTGATTGGAGAGAAGTAAGATTTTCATGGCTAGATCTGCATCTAGAAAGGTAATCCTGTAAAGAGATATATTGTGGTATGTGTGGTCACCTCTAAGATGATGGGCACTGGTCATGCTCTGCTGTTGCCTGGGGCCATCCTGGGACTGTGGCTTATGAGCCCAGGGACCTGGGGCATGTGGCTTAAACTCTGTGCCTTACTTTTCTTAATTATAACATAGGAGTAAGCTCTATGCCTATTTTATAGAATTTTTAAGATGAAATGAGGCAGTGCTTATAAATCTCTTTAATGCTTATATTAATTTTGTATAGGAAAATCAAATTCAACTTAAATTGCCTTAACTAAAAGCACCCTGAAAAGTTTATATATCTGAAAAGAAATATAATTTGCCAGGTCTTTAAAGACCTGTCAGCTCCCAAGGAGAAAGGCCTTGTCTTGCTCACAGCAAGAGCCTAATAAGTTGATTCAGGAGAGGTTCCTGTGTAATTGATGGGTATTGTTCATAAAATGATGGAGCCGAACTATCTCACAGCACTGGGGGGATGGGTGTATGGATATCTCTCAGAATTACACAGGAAGGGCTCTAGCACCTGTGTCTCTACATAACAGGAGAATTTGCTTTTAGGCTAACTTCAAGCAGGAAGTGATTCTTCCCATCTAATGGGGGTTTCAAACAGCTCTGCCCACAGTTATAGGACAAGAACATCCATTGCAGCAACAAGAAGAAATACAAACACAGAATACTCAGACAAGAGGAACAGAGAACTATGGCACAAAGTCATAAGTAGTGTACAGAGGGTTAGGTATAGCTAAAAAGACTTTGGGAGACATTATTTGTATGGCTTTGTAGACCCATGGCTCAAAGACCAGACATAGTAAGAAGGGACCTGGTGCATGGGGTAGTTCCCTGTGGGACTCATAGAAGTGGATCCGGACAGGGCTGCGTGGAAGCCACACCCATGTCTTGTTGGTTTCCAGCTCTCACCAGTGTCATGGTGAGGAGAACATGCAGAAGGATGTCAGAAGTCACAGGAGAGCCTTTGGAGCTTGTTGGTTATAAATATATTTAATATTTGTATATGGCTTTGATTAGCTTAACATTCTAACAGAGGTATTTCTATGCCTTGGTTTCCTCAGAGGGAGGATAAATGCCAAGTGCCTGGCACTTAGTAACCACTTGGTAATGTCAGCCACTGAAACTGTTATCAGTAACCATTATGAACATAGGCTGTCATTCTTAATGAATTATTTCATGGCTTTCATTGTGTCCAGCAAAGAACCCTTCTGGGAACTTTTCTAGTAAGATAACCTGGAACAGGTACATCTCCAACATCCCCATTCCAGTACTCAAGGTCTGCGTACTCAAAGGAGGCAAACTAGGAATATAGTCCACACCCTCCCTTATAGAAAGTGGTTCTAGTGGGGCTTACTACTGTCATTTACTCTGGTGATTTGGATAAATCATGGTCCACCTATCATGGTCCACAAATCCCAGTTTCAGGTGGCTTTGGTGGCATCACCTTTGTCTAGTATCTAGGCATCTAGTTGACACTGCTGGGAGGCAGGGAGCAACATGAGGTATGCCCCCTTGCTGCCAGTGCCTCTTGCCAACACCCCCTCCCAATGACTATTCCCCATCCCCCCTCAATAACCCTATGTGTGATTGAAGAGGTCAAGCCTCAAGGTGACCTTGAGAGATGCTTGGAGGGTCAAACACTTTGGGGATCCATTGTCAGGATTGGGGTAGGTGGGTAGAAGAGATAAGAGAGGAAGAATCTTCAGAGATCTGGTATAGGACCCTGGTGTTGACCCACAGGCCCTACTGGAAGCACTCAAGGGAGTAGGGACAGTGATACCTCTGCTGTCAGGAGGAAGATATCATCTGGGATGTGCCGGATCCTGCCGGCGATGACTCCCAGTGCCACCCCAGGGAACACGTAAGCATTGTTTCCCTGCCCAGGAATGAAGGTCTTGCCGTCTTCCAGAGTCACACTCTTAAAAGGACTTCCGCTGGCAAAAATCCCTCGGCCCTGGAGGCAGGAAGAAAACTCGAGATGGAGCCTGGAGATTGGTTTGGAGCAGTAATGGTAGCCTATTCTGATTTCCCAAATGTTGGACCCTTCTTCATTCGCTGTCAAATGCGCAGCATTGTGCTGAGACCAGAGCAGTACTTAAAGCACATTGTCCATTTGACAGAAAGCTCAACCCCCACCTGAGGTATCTGGTAGCCAAGAAACCACTGAAAGGTGATGGAGTTCACAGTACCTTTTACCTGTCACTTCCTGGGAAAGCCAGCCCAGGATGTGACAGGTATGCAAGTGGCCTAGAGTCTCCAAGTGCCTCAATTTCTATGTTCTGGTCAAAGCTCTAGGTTTTTTAGGGAGATTCTTGAGCATTATAGCACAAAGGTAAGATCTTGGGCTTTGGAACCAGACCTGGGTTTGAGGGCTAGCTCTAGGCCTTATTAGCTCTGTGATCTTGGGCAAGTGACTTAGTCATCTTTCTGAACCTCAATGTGTTCCACAGTGATGTGAGGATTTTTTCATCCTCACAGGGTTACTCGTAGCTATTGTTACTATGTCCTTTCAGCTGGGGAAAGGAAGGACTCCCCGCTGACCTCGGTGACCCGGTAGCACTTCTCAGCCGTGCACTCGGCCTTGCTGGTGGGGTTGCTCAGGGCAAAGATGATTGGCCGCTCGTGGAAGGAGGCCATGTCCCTCAGAATCTGCTCCGTGAAGGCTCCTGCGATGGCAGCAACACCTACAGGGAAAAGGGGGGTAGTGGGGATGCCTACTCTTTATAAACAACCCATTCTTCTTCTGCTGGTGGTTTTGGGGGCTAACTAGGCCCACCATGAAAGACTCTGGAGTCCTAGGGATGGCATATGCCATAGGGATTGAGGGAGCAGAAAGAGAAAAAGTCTTTTTGCTTGAGTGCCTGAGACCTCCTGTTCATCTCCAAGGGACCACTGGTCTACCTTAGGTCCCTGCCAGTTAAGGTGCACCTGTGAAAGCATTCCTGGGCATTGCCATTGAAAATGAGCTACTCCCCCAGTACAGGGAGAGATGCCAGAGGCCCTGTCTTGGGGAAGGGTGCTCTTTTGGTTAGAGAGACCAGACCTGCTCTTTTCTATTGCACTTTACAATTCTTCACCACTAAGCCTTAACTCTGGTGCTTAAATTTTTTATACAGCAGTCACTCAAAAGTTTGTGGGTTTGTGGCATTGAATTGAACAAGAGATAGAAGAAAGAGCTGTGTTTCCATGTATTACTTATGCCTCCTGGCTGAGCCTCAGTCTCTCCATCTGCAAGTCAAGAGGGTTAGCTGGGCTGGACAGTGGCTGCCTTTCTCTTCGTACCTATGATTGCTGTGGGCTTCACCAGCCTCACCACCTCCTCCAGGGACTTCACTTCAGGATGGTCTTGGGCAAACATTTCCTTCTCATGGTTCAAGTGGCTCCTCCCCTGAAGGAAAAGAAGGGACAGGAAGCAGCTGTGGTGGGGAGGGACTGTTGGGCAGGGGATACAATGAGAAACTCTGAAAGCATTCCCTGCTGAGCCTTAATGCTTTGTTCCAAGCTGTCAGAAGCCTGGGACCCCATTCTTGTATCAGATTTCCTGGCAGAACCCAAGGTGGAACCCAAGTATTCATAAAGAATTTATTTGAGCTGTAGGGTCATGGCTTCCTGGGTTAGTACAGGGAAGGCTCACAGGAAATGCCTGAGTTTAACCAAGATCCTTGACCCCAAGGTGTTCAGTACCCAGGCCCAGTTGAGGGATGGGGCCTGGGCTGCCCAGTGAGAGAGTTTGTTTGAATGTATTTACAACAGCCAATAATCTTTCTGTGAATAACATTAAACTGAGCTCCAGGAAAGGCTTTGAGTGGCCAGTTGTACCCAGCCAGCTCCAGATTCCTTCTATTTCTTTAAATAGAAGTTGGTGGGTGACAGGCTGGCATGGATCCTGGCTTGGCTAGGAGTAAGCTTGAGGGGGTGAACAAAATGATGTTGAAAGATGGACTGGAGGAAGACTGGCAGGCTTTGGTAGCCTATACCTGTGAACAGCTTATGCTCTGGAGTGACATGGGGTGGGAGGAGGCATCTCCAAGCCTACATCTCTTCCAGCAGTCATCTAGCTCCATGTGGAACAACAGGAGGGTCAACTTCTGCTGATGGTCTCTGCTATTCTCAGTAAGTGGTCCCATATACTTCCCCTGTTTCTATCTCTCTCAGCATTTTTCATTTCTCACTGATATTCTATATTAGTAGAATTCTGGGGATTAAAGCACAGTGTTCTGAATGCAGTTCTTCAGTTGTGTCCCTTACCACATGCTAGTCAGAAGCTTTTTCTCTCATTCATTCTTTCATTCATACTTCACACATTAATTATGTACTTATCATGTGCCAGGTATTGATATTAAGACTCTATAACCAAGTGGGGAGATGAACAAGAGGCAACTGCCTCTTTAATATGTTAAGTGCAGTGTATGGTGTGTGGAGGTCTATGTGAGCATAGATGCAGGAAATGAGCTTCTTGGAGGAGGTAGCATTTGCGCTCTATCAACAGATTTGGAGGAAACCCGGAAGGGGTTGAGGGTAGAGAATCGGAGCAGAGCATTTCAGTCAGAAGCACAAAATGCTGACTGGGGTGTGGAGGTGAGAGGGATGTGGAAGAGAGAGAGAGAGAGTATGCTACTTTTATAGAACTATGATTTAATAATGACCCGAAGGTTAGCTTAAGGCAGGAAGTGTAGGGGATAAGGCTGGAAGGGGCACACATACACACACATATTCAAAGGTAGACAAGAGCAATGAAGGCTACTTTGGGGTGAATCTTTTGCATTGGAGCTTAGGCCATGACCCTTCCTTTGCTCTCCATTCTTTCTGAGCTGTCTGCCCCTGGGAGATCTCTTCTAGTCCAGTTCCTGGGAGCTATAGGGGTCAGGAAACCTCCAGGTCTCCTGACTGACAGTACCTTGACAATGAGCCCCTTGGAATCCACCATCCAGATCTTCCTCATAGCCTCTGCCTTCGGTATACCTTCTTTCTCTAGGGCCATGACAAGGAGGTGAGCGATGCCCATGGCTGCCTGAGAGGTACAATAAGGCAGATGTTCAGACACAGGGCAAACAGGTACTCAGCATTTATCTAATGTCTCATCAAAATGAGCCCCTCTTCTTATCCCCTCCTCCCAGGAAGCCCAGTTAAGTCCTTGCCTTGAGACACCAAAATGTTGGGGCCTAGGTAGCTGTAATGATCACAGTATGTCTGTACTGCTTCCTTTTCTCAGAACTGGAGAACACCCGCTCTCCTTGATACACCTCCACCCATTCTTATTCTCCTACTGGAGCAACAGAAGAAATCCTCAATAGCACCTACCTCACCTGCACCTTGGAAAACAAACACATGATTGGAGAGTTTGTTCTTGGTGATTCTCAGAGCAGCCAGGATCCCTGCCACAGCAACAGAGGCTGTGCCTGCAACGGAGTGAAGTGAGATCAACTTCTGGCCACAGGCCCCTAACTCCCAAGAGAAGACCCTTAGCAGAGTTCCCCACACCTAGAGCCTGTGGAGGAACAGCAACTTTCTTTAGTCCTTAAGCGAGTAGGCATGCAAGTTTTGGTATGAATCCATGCTCTCTTTTGCAGATACTTATTTTTCTTTTGGGAAACAGCTCCTGATTTCTTAATTAATTGGCCCTGTGAGAGATTAGATAGCCAGGTGTTGCTACCAGCATCAGTCATAAAGAAAATGACAGGGATAAATATAATAGAAGACAAAAAGAAGTTTAAGCCTAATACAATTTTTTAAGGGATAAATAGATAAAAACATATTAAAAATGAGAACACAACTTGGCCATGAGATACTCAATGACCATGTGACCCATCGTATTCACCAAGCCATAAGGCTAGGTGTGCCTGGTAGCACACGATCATCAAATGGCTTGGGTATATCTGGAAGGGACAAATATGTTGCATGAGTAGGTGGCTGAGACTCATTTGAGCTACTGCTTCATGAATTTCTCTCCCTCAATCTACATCTCAGGCCTCACTGGGAATTCCTTAAGACCAGCTGACCAAGGAGAAAAAATACTCGGGTTTGGCTTACAAGTTGTTTTTAATGATATGCTGGCACTAAGTGTAAGGTTGTAACATCACACCCTCGTAAAAGGTGGTCCTAAAGGGTAATGTTGAAGGACAATGGACCAGACTTTGAGTGGAAATCTGGCTGTTCACCTTGGTCCAAGAAATAGCTAGATATACACTGATTCATGGGCAGTTGCTAAGGGTTTAGCTGGATGGTCAGGATTGGAAAGAACAAAATGGTAAGATAAGTGATGAGAAGATTGATCTGGGGAAGGAGTGGGAGGATGGACTTCTTGGGATAGGTACAGCCTATAAGGATATTTGTGCTCCATAGGAAAGATCACCCAAGGGCATGATGAAAATAGGCTATCAATAATCAGGTGGACAAAATGGCATGACTCAAAGTTTGCTCAATGTGCTTATGTATAAAGTAGCCACGGTGGTAAGGATGTAAGCTATGCATGGAGGCTTCCTCTCATCAAGGCTGACCTGTTATTGCTACTGCTGAATGATTAACCTGTCAATGGTAGAGGATTATGTTGGGCTCCTGATATGGTACCATTCTCTGGGGGGAGCATCTATCTGGTAGCAGGATGATTACATTAGGCTCTTGCCATCCTAGCCAGGAAAGACATCTTTCCTCACTGAAATATACACATATTCTGGGTATGGATGTTAATCCTTTTTTATAATGCTTCTGCCAGCACCATCATCTGTGGATGTCTGGAATGCCTATTCACCATTCTGATATATTCCAAGCAACAAGACTTCTAATTAAGGAAATCATTTCACAGTAAAAGAAGTGTAACAATAAACTCATGCCCATACAATTCACTGGTCTTAACATGGACTCAACCCACTCAGGAGTAGCTGACCTAGTAGATCAATAGAATGGCCCACTGAAGACTTAAGACTTGATTTGAAAAGATTCCTGGAAACAAATGAAAACAAAGAAACATCTTACCAAAACCCCTAGGATGCCATTAAAACAGTACTAAGAGGGGAATTCGTATCTCTATGAACACACATGAAGAAAGATCACAAATTAACAGCCTAACAAATCACCTAAGGGAGCAGGAGAAACAAGACCATCGAACCCTAACTTCAGCAGAAGAATCCAGATCACCAAAATAAAAGCCCAAATCCAGGACATAGAAGACAAAAATATAATAGAAAAAAATCAATGAAACAAAAAGCTGGCTCTTTGAAAGGATAAACAAGATTGATGGACCCCCTAGCCAGAATCACCAAGAAAAAGAGAGGAAAAAGCCCAAATAAACACAATCAGAAATGCAAAAGATCAAGTCACAATTGACCCCAAAGAAACACAAAGATTATCAGAGATTACTTTGTACATCTATATGGAAACAAACTTGAAAACCTAGATGAAATGAAGGACTTTCTGATATCACACAACCTCCCAAGGTTGAAACAAAAAGAAAATGAGACCCTAAATAGACCACTTACAACCCAGGAAATTGACTCAGTCATAAGAAAACAACAACAACAACAAAAACCCTGGACCAGATGGCTTTCCAGCAGAATTCTACAAAACATACAAGGAGGAGCTGATACCAATCCTATTGAAAGTATTCCAGAAGTTGAGAAAGATGGAACTCTCCCCTAAATCATTTTATGAAACTAACATCACACTGACACCCAAACCAGGTAAAGATCCAACAAAGAAAGAGAAATACAGGTCAATATCCCTGGTGAACATAGATGCATAATTCTCAATGAGATTCTAGCAAATTGGATCCAACAACACATCTCAAAAATCATCCACCATGACCAAGTAGGCTTCATCTCCAGGATGCAGTGCTGGTTCAACATCTGCAAGACCATAAATGTAATTAAATACATAAACAGATGTAAAAACAAGAACCACATGATTATATAATTATATGCAGAAAAAGCTTTTGATAAAATCCAGCATCCCTTCTTGATAAAAACCCTTGAACACCTAGGCACAGGTGGAACATACCTCAAAATAGTAATTTTGCCATTATAGTAGTTTATTGCCATCTACAATAAACTCACAGCCAACATATTGCTAAACAGACAGAAATTTGAACCATTTCCCCTGAAAACCAGAACAAGACAAGGATGCCCACTCTTACCCCTCCTGTTCAACACAGTGTTGGAAGTCCTAGCTAGAGCAATCAGACAAGAGAAGGAAATCAGTGGTATCCAAATAGGAAAAGAGGAGGTTAAGTTATCCTTTGTGGATGACATGATCCTATACCTTGAAAATCCAAGAGAATCTGTCAAAAACCTCCTTGCATTTGAATTTGGCAAAGTCTCAGGGTATAAAATGTGCAAAGGACAGGCACATTCCTATACACCAAAAACCAAACAGACAGAAACCCCAATAAAAAGCACAATCCTATTCACAATAGCCACAAACAAAATGAAACACCTTGGCATCTTCCTAATCAGAGAAATAAAAGACCTTTACAGTGAAAACAACAAAACACTGCTCAAAGAAATCAAAGGAGACACACACAGATGGAAAAATATTCCATGTTATTCACAATAGCCACAAACAAAATGAAATACCTTGATATCTTCCTAACCAGAGAAGTGAAAGATCTTTACGGTGAAAACTACAAAACACTGCTCAAATAAATAAAAGAAGACACACACAAATGGAAAAATACACCATTCTCATCAACTGGAAGAATCAACATTTTTAAGATGTTCATACTAGCAAAGGCAATCTACAGATTCAATGCAATACCCACGAAATTACCATCATTCTTCTCTGACCTGGAAATGACAATACAGAAATTCATATGGAAACATACATGACCATGAATAGCCAAAATAATCCTCAGCAAAAGAAACAAAGCTGGAGGTATCATACATCCAGACTTCAAACTCTACTATAAAGCTACAATAACCAAAACAGCCTGGTATTGGTACAAGAACAGGTATATAGGCCAATGGAACAGGATAGAGATTCTGGAAGCAAAACCTCAATTTTTCAGCCAACTCATCTCTGACAAAGCCTTTACAAATAACCACTGGGGAGAGAACCTGTTCAGTAAGTGGTGCTGGGAAAGCTGGCTGACCACATGCAGGAGACTGAAATAGGACCCCTACCTATCACAATACACAGGAATCAACTCTAAATGGATCAAAGACCTAAATGTAAAACCTCAAACTATAAGAATCCTAGAAGAAAACGTAGGAAATACCCTTAGGAAAATTGGGATAGGCAAACAATTCCTAATCAACTCTCCAAAAGCAAACGCCATAGAAGATAGACAAATGGGACCTTATCAAACTGAAGAGCTTCTGCAAAGCAGAAGAAACTATCAAGAGAGTGGGGAGACAGTCCATAGAATGGGAAAAAATATTTACCAAATCTGACAAAGGTCTAGCATCCACGATCTACAAGGAACTCAAATGTGCCAAAAGGGAAAAAACAACCCTACTAAAAGGGCAAAAGATATGAATAGACACTTCTCAGAAGAAGACATATGAGCAGCCAACAGATACATGAAAAAATGCTCAGCCTCACTAATCATCAAAGAAATGCAAACTAAAAGCACACTGAGATACCATCTAACGCTAGTCAGAATGGCCATCATCAATAACTCAACAAACAACAGATGCTGCAGAGGATGTGGGGAAAATGAAACACTTCTACACTATTGGTGGGAGTGTAAACTACTGCGACATCTGTGGAAATCAGTGTGGCAATTTCTAAAAGATCTAAAAATCGACCTTCCATATGACCTAGCCACCCCCGCCGGGAGTATACCCGCAGGAACTCAAATCACTCTCTAAAAAAGATATCTTCGCATCATGTTTATTGCAGCATTATTCACAATAGCAAAAACATGGAACCAACCATGGTACTCATCAAAATTGGACTGGATAAAGAAAATGTGGTACATTTACATGATGGGATATTATGCAGCCATAAAGAAAAACAAAATTATGAACTTCACAGCAACTTGGATGGAATTAGAGTCTATAATACTCAGTGACATATCACAGAAACAAGGGATTGAGTACTACATGTACTCACTCATAAGCAGACCCTGAACATGTATTATAATACCATAAGAAAGGCATTGGCTGTAGTGGGACACTGCTACTGAGTGAGGCTGCTACTAAGAGGCAGAGTTCACAACACAGTAATCACAATTGGCCATTATTCTTTTCCTACATCTAACCTGAATACAGCTGGGCTCTACTGTGGTCAGGCTCAGCACCACATTGCATTCAAAAGAAATGTCAAGCTGACATCCAATAAAGCACCGAAAAGCAATTTTAATAATTATTTAAACAACTTAAAGAGATGTTAGAGAGAATTGCATTGTATAACTTTCCCTTCAAATCCCCAAATATCCTCTGTCCATAATTTTCTCCAAAGTCTATTTATCATGATGGCTGCTACTCATTTCTCTGTCTCACAAATAACTCCATCCCTTTTACTCTCTGCCCTCAAAATCCACTTTCATTTTAGTTCTACTGAGTCAGAATCTGTATTTCAAAAGATCTCCAGATGATTTATATGTACATTCAAGTTTGAGATGCACTGAACTAGATGGATTCTCTAGGTGGGCTACTTGTTTCCTGTCGTGGGATAAAGAGTTTCTGCTCATTGGATTCAGGACTGCTTTCGGCTCCCCGAAAGGAGGTGATGTGCAGAGCATGTGCCACCAGATGGCGCCAAAGATATTCATCAGAGTTGTTCCAGTGACACCACACTCTTGATGGGTCTTTTTCTTTTAGGGTGTCAAACATCTTATGGGGTTATTTGCGGGTTGAATAACTGGGCTTACCCACAGAAATTCAGTACTGGATGGGGGTTGGAGATGAAGACATTCACAGTTGTACAGATAGAGGTGGCCTGATCCGTCACCTAGTTGGAAGCAAAGCAGGGATACCTGTGCTGCTGCTTCCACCCCTTCAAGGTCTATGCATTTCTGACAGACTTTCTTGTCTTGAAGTGTAGTTGGAGGCAGTAGGAGAGGCAGTACGGGTTTCCCTGGGGAGAATTGAGGAGGGGTGGTGGTAGCAGAGGCAAAAGGGAGTGAATTTAGGCAGTGGATGTCAGTGTTCAGTTGTGACTCTGGAAGAGGTGGAATACTTGAAACAATGGGAAATATGATGGAAAGAGTTACACATTTCAGTAAGAATACAAGGGCAGCTACCACTTGTTAGTAATTCTTACTGTGGTCTGGGCTCTGTGCTATGTGCTTACCAACATTTGCTCACTTAATCTTGCCAACAACCCTGTGAAGTAAGTACTATTGTGCTCCCATTTTCCCCTCAGAAGTAAAAAGTGAGACTCAAAGGAACTAGAAGTAATCAACATGGCTTGTGCTCATAAATGCCATGGGCAGCCGAAAGCATGACTAGTTTTTCTAATTCATGATGAAAGAAAAACAAGTTTTCTTTTTCATAGGGAGCTTTCCATAATTACATTTCCTGTAAATTGAGTACTTGAGGTTGTAGGTTCAGGAAACAGCACCAAAGGACAAGCAAAAATGTATTTTCTTCTTTCAGTAGTCACATGTGACAAAGTTAAAGGAGTTTCCATGCTGAACAACAGATTATTAAAGGAAAGGGAAGAATTTACTGTTTTATCAGGTGAGTGAAGACGCAGACCATGCAGTGAGGAGAGAGAGGGGCTCAGTCAGGGTCTGGCCAAGGTGGCTCAGACCTGCTTCCATGATTCACAAGAATTACCTTCCCACAGCAGCTATGGCCATTCATTTATTCACTAGCATGTGCTGAGTGCCTGTTCTGGGCCTTTGCTGGGCTAAGCCTTGAATATAGAAAGGTTGATGAAACAGTCTTGTTCTCAAGGAGTTGTCAGCATAAATGTTCAGCAAATTCAGCTTCCCCTTATTGGATACCAAGCAAAGGTCTTCTGGACTACTTCATCACTGTTTCTGTGTCATAAGAGAGTTTTCTGGAGCCCTCAGACTCTCTAGAAGGCAGTTCCTGGACCATGGAGGATGTGGGGGTTAGGCCTATTTTGTCATGATTTGGAAGGAACCAGAGGGAATAATTATCATCTTCTTGGCTTCTCTTGCCTTTTAGCTGTTGCAGCAGGCTAGAAGGGGAGGTCTCAGAGGAGCTGGGATCAGATACATGAGACCCACATGAACCTCAGGGCTGGGGACAGTTCTGGAAGTGGAAAACAACCTCAGAACACAGGACTTGGGGAAAGGAAGACTGGGAACTGGGAAGAGATGAGGTTGATAAGACCAGGAAAAGTTTCACGGTGGGGAAGAGATCAAGGCAAGGCCTGGAACTCAGTGCGTGTGGTGGTGGTAGGGATGTGATAGAGGGTAGTAGACCCCTGACAGCCAGGAATAACCCTTGTGTCCTGTAACCAGGACTGACTAGCTGGACAAAGTCTTCAGAGCTGGACCACTCCTGTCCATCTGTCCCTTCCCAATTGTGGCATCTGTGGCCAATGCCAAGTTTCCCTCCCCTGTCCCACTCCAGAGAGGTTGTCACCTTCCAGGGATGCGTCTCTCATTTCTTGGCAGAGAGCCCCATCCCTGGCCCTGGGGAATGTTGAAACATTCTACAAAGTGGTGACCACTGTTCAATGTCATTCCTGGGCCCTGAGGAAGGCTGGGACCATCTGGAGCCTGTGGGTTGGCCCTGGATGCAGTATCCTAGATACGGTGACACTTGAACCTTTAAGGACAAACAGACATTAGCTAAGAGCATGAAAGAGAGTTCTAGGCAGAGGGACTGGCACACGCATCACAGAGTTGGCAGAAAACTCACAGAACAGTTGATACATTCAATGGTCTAGAAGAAGAGAGTACATCTGGGAAAGGGAGGTGGACCCTGCCTCCCTTCTCCTCAGGTTTCCCTGTATTCACACTGGGCCTTTCTTCTCCTCCATCAAAACATCTCTATCTCGAGTCTCCTCCTCTCCTTCCTCTCTCCCATCACTAGGCTTTGGGAGCCTGCTATGCACAAGAGATATTAGTAAGAGGCACTACAACCTGAGTACTGCTACCTGCCTGTCCCCACCTATACATTGCCACAATCCTTACAACACCCAATGCATAAATGGGGGTGGTGTTGGAGATACTTGACAATGGATTGGCACAGACTCCAACCAATCAGAATGGATGCTGGTCTTATAAAAGCATCCTGGCCATTTTGGTGGTACTGGCTGATTATTAGCTGTAGCTCTTAAAACATTTATGTCCCTTAACAGATAAGGAAAAGAAGGCTCTGAGAATGTAAGTCACTTGGCCAAAGCCACAAAGCAGGAAAATAGGGATTCAGACTTAGACTTGTCTCAGTCCGATGTCTGACTGTTAAGTCTTTGGCTCATGGGGTCTGACAATGGCCTGGCAGGCCGTCTGGCCTGGGAATGTGGCAGGACGGGAAAGCAGTTCAGGTCCAGGGAAGGGGTCCCATGGCTCTCCTGTCTTCAGCCACACAGTGTGGTCAGCTTGAATGTGGAGTCAAGGGGCCTGTGGTCACTAGGCCAGTGGCATCCTAGATCTGGCTTCTTGTCGTGTGTGGCTCATCTTCCTTCCCAGGGACAAAAATCAGCCTGTTTCCCCAGCATGACCATTCCCACTGCCTTTCCTCTTCCAGCCCTCTCTTTTCTCCCCTAAGAGCAGAATTGCCTCTCTGGTCCCAGCTGAAACAACAAGAGTCACCTGAGACCCTGTCTTTTCCAAAATTCCTGAAGAGGCTGCCAGCGATGAGTCAGTGCACTGGTAGCTCTGCTTGCCAAGGACCAGTCTGGGCTTCGGCTGAGGCTCAATGTGAGTCTGAGCTGGGGCAAGAGGCAGAGACAATCCGAAGCCCCAGGGAGCTCTTTTCCCAGCGAGTCGGCTCTAGAGGCCCAGCCCCAACCTGCCCCACAGAGTCAGTGGTTTCGAGGTGTGTGGTATAGCAGGACTGGCTGGGAGACAGTTAAAATAACGTGCGGGAACTCCTGCTTAGAACCCCATGACCCTGCCCACGGGGTTCAGTCTAGTGTGGCTCCTGAGGACTTCAGTCATCTTTCTTCATTCCACTGAGGATGTAGGGCTGGGCTGGTATTCAGAGCTGGTAGCACAGCCCAGTCTCATTTTCATGTGGGTTGCTTTGTTCCAGCCTCCTCCACATGTGGGTCCAGGCTGTCCCCCAATCTGTCTCCAGATCCTGCTGGCATGGGCTGAGTCTGTCCCCAGTTTCTCTGTGCGGTGTGTTTTTAGTTTCTGTGATTCCTCATTGCTCCTCTGGCCTTCCTCTCTCCCCCTCACTCTGACCTGCTTCAGTTCTGTGCATGGAGGCACCCTCTCCCGTTTGTGAGCTTGCCTGTGTAGTCTTACATTTTATTTCTCCCTACTTTGTATTTGGAAATAAAGCGGGACACTTCCAGCGTGGGCTGACTCTTCCATGTTGGCCCATCAGTCTTGGAATCCCTCACCATTCTCTCACTGCCCACTTGGCAATGGGAACACATAGCACGGGCTTCCAGCCCTGGACCTGTCACTAGCCAGCTCATGACCATGGGCCTTTGGTTCTTTTAGAGAAGGGAATGGGGACAATGAGCAGAAAAAGACACTCATGTGGGGTCTGGAATTTAATCCTTATGGAGAAGACCAGCTCCACCCCTCATGCAAGTGGGGGCAAGAGGCAGCCTTAGTCATGGAGAGAGCGGAGAATTCCAAGCCAGAAGTAACTAGGTTGTAGTGCCAGCTTTGTGTCTATCTGACAGTTCCCTCATGAGTGATGTGGGACAGCTATGTCTGTTGCCCCATGAGGGGATGAGAGGACCTTGTGAGGTAGTGTGCATAAAAAGCACTTTTCAAACCTAAAGCTCTGCGTGCATGAAAAATGTTATTATTTGGTACAGTCTAGGTCTCCTGGGAAGCAGATTCAGAGACATAATGGAGTGTCCAGGATGTTTTTAGGAAGTGGCTTTGTGGGTAGGGGGAAAGGAAGCAGGATGAGTCAAGGGGGAAGTTGAACTGTGATGTAGGCCCACAGCTGACCCCACAGGAAGCTCCAGTCATCCTGCACAGGGCTGAAAGAGTTGGGCCTGCATTTTCCCACATCAGTGGGTATTGACAGGGCAGGACCATGCTGAGGGGGCTCCCTAGCTGAGGCTCTGCCTGATGTAGACAGCCCTGCCGGCTATGGCAACGAGCCTTTCCTTGAGGGAGGATCTGGGCAGTGCATGTCCATGCTCACCTCTTCATTGTTGTTAATGACATGGTCACACCTAAACATCGGGCTGTGCTGGTCAAAGGCTGTATCATACAGGGCTTCTGCCATTCCAGCACTATCTGCCAGCTCTTCTTATAAGCTTGTGTTGCTAGTCTTTAATTTCTGAGAAAAGAATGAGAAATTCCTCTTCTGTTTGCTCTGAAATCCAGAAAACTATCTCACTTGGTTTTGCCTGGGAGTGAAATAGACTCTAGAGGCAGGACATGAAAACCAATGAATTTCAACAAGTGAATTAAGTACAAACAAAAAGCTCCATGTGTATACTTGCAGTATACACATATGAGTATGTGTATACATTTGAGCATGAGCACATGTGGAGGTGAATTTATACGTAAATACAGCTGATCTTGAACAACACAGATTTAAACTGCATGGGTCCACTTATATATCTGGATTTTTTTTCAATAAATATATTGAAAAAGTAATTTGGAGATTTGCGGCAATTTGAAAAAACTTGCAGATGAACTGCATAGCCTAGAAATAACAAAATTTTAGAAAAGATAGGTATGTCACAAATGCATAAAATATATGTAGACATTAGTCTGTGTTAATCCACTGTTTATGTTATTGGTAAGGCTTCCAGTCAACAGTAGGCTATTAGTAGTTAAGTTTTGGGAGAGTCAA
>CAUYQG010230009.1:0-30173 GCA_963574415.1 Tarsius wallacei
TTTGTAGGGATATATATTTCCCTCTTACTACAGCTTTCATGGTGTCCCAGAGATTTTGGTAAGATGTTTCTTCATTTTCATTTGTTTCCAAGTATCTTTTAATCTCTGTTTTGATTTCATCATTGACCCAGGAGTTGTTTAGCATCATGCTGTTTAGTGTCCATGTCTTAGTGGGTTTTGGGGGGACCTTGTTGGTGTTACTTTTATTGCACTGAGGTCCGAGACGGTACATGGTAAAATTTTGGTCCTTTTAAATTTGCTTATGCTTGATTTATGGCCAAGTGTGTGGTCGATCTTAGAGTACATTCCATGCGGTGATAAATAGAATGTGTATTCTTTCGTCTTTGAATGGAGGGTTCTGTAGGTATCAATTAAGTCCGTTTGATCAAGAGTCACATTGAGGATTCAAATCTCTTTGCTGATTTTTTGTCCTGATGATCTGTCTAGGGTTGTGAGTGGGGTATTAATGTCCCCAGCTATGATGGTATTGGAGTTGATATCTTTTTTTAGTTTACCTAGGAGTTGCTTTATGAAAGTTGGTGCTCCTATGTTGGTTGCATATATGGTTAGGATGGATATTTCGTGTTGATGAATTGAATCTTTTATCATTATTTAGTGGCCTTCTGTATCTTTTTAAATTTTTGATGGCTTAAAGGGTATTTTGTCTGAGATTAAGATTGCGACTCCTCCTTTCTTTTGTGTTTCGTTCACCTGAAATTTTGCTTCCCATTGTCTTACTTTGAGTCTGTGAGTGTCCTTTTCAGTGAGGTGAGTCTCTTGAAGGCAATAAATTGTTGCCTAGTGATATTTTATCCATTTTGTCATTCTATGTCTTTGCAGTGGTGCATTTAGTCCATTCACATTCAAACTAATTATTGAAATGTGAGAGTTGATTCCTATCATAATGTTCTTACAGAGTTGTTGTTGTTCTTCCTGTTTGTGTGTTGTCTTTCTTTTGGCTTTGGAGTTGATTAATGTGTGTTTTTAATCTTTTGCATGGCGTGGTTTTTAAATGCATTGTCCAGAGCTGGACCAACCTGAGATCTAGGCTAGCCCATTACTTGCTGGTGTGTGTGTGTATCTTTATCTTTGCTTTTCCAGCTAAGTCAAGTCAAGCAAAGCCCATCTTATAAAATTAGATGATTTAGTCTTAAGTATAGCATATACTCTGAAAATGAAAGGTATCTTAACTTCAGAAAGAAAATTCATTTAGAAAGTATTGTTTAGAAAACAAGAAGTGTGTGATCAAGAGGTAGAGTGTGTGTGTATTTGTGCATTGGTGGGTATTTAGAGTTAATACTTAATGCCAGTGTGGAGTTTGAAATTACTAGGAGAGGGTGTAGAAATGGGAAGTTAAAATCTTGGGAGATTAGAAAAAAGAAGTACAAGGGGAAATGCAAATGTCTTGGTGGGCACAAAGGATCCTAGTGGAGAGGTATAATTTGTTAGTCACACTTTTTTAAGATTGTAGCAAGTGAGTCAGGTGCAGTGATGCGTGTCTATAGTCCCACCCACTCGGGAGGCTATGGTGTGCTATGATCACGCCTGTAAATTGCCACTGCACTCCAGGCTGAGCAACATAGGGAAACCACACGCCATTCCTTAAAAGAATAACAATAGACTTTTTTAAGTGAAAAAAAAATAATGGAAAGTGATTATGAAGTAAAATTGTGTTAAAGGATCAGGGAAGGAAAGGAAGCTTTCTTGTTATTACAACCATTGACCTCAACTGCGTGCTGATCATAACTTAATGATGTACCTTCCAATCTTCAACTTTTTTCTCATCCCTTCTATCAAGGCTAAACCTCCCAAGCTGTAATCATTTCATTCTTCCTTATCTTCCATAACTAGGAAAGTCATCTCAGAATCTGCGGAAGACAGATCATATAACCTGAGGAAAGATCTTTGTTGTAAATCTTTCAGCCAGTTGTCTGTTTTTATGTAGTAACTGTAAAACCTAGAAATAAAGAAGGGATTTGAATGACTTTTTTAAAGCTGGTACAGTGGTTCTGTCATCTCTTGGTTATCTATACTTGAGCAGGAGGGGACAAATGGCACCAGATACTTACATGAGTGTAGTCAGAACCCTTCGGTTGCGTGCTACTGCTGCCATGTAAAGACCGGTCTGAGGGTGAGCTGGGCAGAGTCCTCTGCACATGCAACCATTCCCCCATCCCACACAATGTTCTCGGCTCTCAGTCTAAGCAAAGGCTAATTAGCAGACCAATAATGGTAAAATTCCAGTCCTCAGGAGCCCCGCCTTAGTTGCTGATCACATCCTCAGAAAGGATGAAGCAAACCCAAGGGAGGTGGGTGCCACATATACTGGCCATGCCCATCTCTTCCAGGACGAGAGACAACACAGATTGGAAACCAAATGATCACACTGTCTGTTCAGTTGTGGTGTTCAGTTATGCTGTTGTGGTGTTCAATTATGCTGTAATACATCACTGCAAAATCATTGAAGCTTTCCTTCAAAATCATATTACCTTAGAAATGTCAGAAAAATGTAACCTTCGCGTGAAACAGTGGTCTCTGAAGGGGCAACTTTGTTCATCCGTTTACATCTGAAGTACTCTATGTTCAATATATATATATTTTAAAGTGATAAAATGAAAGACATTTATAATTCATATTTTAAAAATAATCACAATAGAGGATTTTAGAGGTAGCACCCTTCAATTGTCTTTTTTTTTTTTTAACAAAAACAATATTTTAATTAACTGTTGGGATTTACCATAACCATGATAGTTACCATTTAGTAATGATCTAAAGGTATAGTATTTTACAGTGGTGTTTATAATGTTAAAAAGGGGAAAAATAAGGATCAAACATATAGTTTACTAAAATATGGTAGCCTTAGGAAAAACATTGAGGTGTAACCTAAACTGAAGTGTTTCTTCCTAAATGCATTCAATCTAACAATCTATGTAGATTTCATAGTACTGTGACTCAGCCTATGTGAAGGACGCCACAAAATTCGCCATGATTTACTTCAGTGAATAGCCACTGAGGATCTGTTACCAAGTACTGAGATGCAGAAGATGAAAAGGTTATTTTCTTCAATCTCATATCAGAAACTCTACAAGAGAAGTGCACCTCAACATTTTGCAGTCTCTTTACATTTGTCGCTGGTTATTTTACTCATTACTTTAGAATGTTCTTACATTGTCAAAATATTGACCAGTTGGTCATGTTCTCAGATTTTTTTTCTTATGGCAGCACATCATCATCACAGCAATAATCTTTTTTTTTTTCTTTCTTTTTTTTGAGTTGGAGTCTCACTTCGTTGCCCAGACTGGAGTGCAGTGGCATGCTCCTGGCCACCACAGCCTCCCCCGTTGGGCTCCGGCGATCCTCCTGCCTCAGCCTTCCAAGTAACTGGAACTACAGGCATGCACTACCATGCCCGGCTAATTTTTTTTTATTTTATTATAGAGACGAGGTCTCGCCAAGTTGCCCGGGCGGGTCTCGAACCCACGGGCTCAGGCAATCCACTCGCCTCGCCCTCCCAAAGTGCTGGGATTACAGGCTGAGCCACCGAGCCCGGCCAGCAATAATCTTTTTACCAGTAGTTTTGTAAGCATATATTGATGCTGCCAAGTTTTTGTATAAGTCCCTGGAGCCCCGTTTGTTTGTGTTCTAATTCCCTAAAGTCTTTCTTGGATTGTTTTTAGTCTCTAAGCCATACAGTTTTCTCACACTTATTAAATATCTGTGCCTGGGGTGGTGGGAAAATGGACTTGATTTATGGTAGTCTCTTTCATACAAAAACGGCTCTTTTTAGTGTGCATACACACAAACCCTGTGGAAGCTGATTTATCACAGCAGTTGAATGTCACTCATGACAGCAGAGCCAAATGACAGTGAAGATGATGTAGCACATATAGTAAGGAGCAAGGGCAAGCCTACTGAGAGGCAATTCATGTGACAACTGTGGGCTTCTCTAACTGAGAGATAATGCAAGTTTCCTTCCCCCCTCCCTAATTCTACCCAAAAGACACTGTGGGGCCGAGCAAGGCAGCTGCCTGTGGGGAGAGGGTGGCAGGCCATTATAGGGTGGGGAGGCAAACCTGCACAGGGTTTGGCTACAGCAGTGGTAGTGGTGGGGTGTACAGGATGTCCATGAATGGGGTGGCAGAAACTGTGGGTGACAATTTCTCCCTATATATTGAACATAGAGAAGAGGGCTACAAAATAGAAAAAATGAGAAATTCAATAATACTAGATTGGAATTTGAGGCATTGAGGTGAATGAACCCTTGGTTTTCAATATATAAAAATACATAGATGTATATACTTAAATATAGATGCTTATTTCCACCCATTGATGTATAGAGACATAAATGCATGCATGTGTGTGTGCACACAAACATAAACTCAGACATATCCTCCGTTGACTACAAAGAAGGCCTGGGAACAGTGATACTCTTATAGCAATGAGCACACCTAGCATTCAGACGTTGGGTTCTGAACAGGGCAGTGAAAAGTACAAGATGAGCCTGGGACATCTTGTGTCAGAAAGGCTCAAAGAATTATAGGGTAATGACAATAAAAAACCATGAGTAAGACGTACTTCCAGGGACCATTTCTATAGTTTACTACTAGAGAAGTTTCTCTTATAATACACAAAGAAAATGACTGAAGAAACTTGACCAATACCAAGTATCAAAATAAACACCATCATTTATGGGACATATTAAATTTGCACGCCACCTGATAAGATGCAGAGACCACATTATTACTTCTGGGATATTCCGACTAAAAATGTATCACCTGAATCTAATCATGAGGACACAAGACAAACTCATATTTAGGGTAATGCTATATAATAACTGGACTCCAAAATTCAAGGAAAGAAAAGTGAAGAAAGTCTGAGGGAATTGTTTGAGATGGAGTAAAACTAAAGAGACTTGCTAACTCAATGCCAGATGTCATCTGGTTTGGATCCTTTTATTATACAAGATATTATTGGGGTAATTGATGGAACTTTAATGGATTCTGTGGCTTAGATGTAACATATCAATGTTAATTTCTTGATACTGTTTATATTATGGTTCTGTAGAAGAATGCCTTGTTTATAGGAATTACACAGAGTATTTCAGATAAAGAGGTATCATGTTAGAACCTATTCACAGACTATTCCAGAGGAAATGCTCTGCGAATTTGAAATTATTTCAGAATTTATTAAAAATAGAAAAATAAATGTTGTTTTGGTAACATTCGCCACTAGATAAATTATTTCCTTTCAAAACTACAAAGACAAGACTTGTGATATAAACCTACAGCAGGACAATGCATTTCCTTATTGGAATTTTGGTACATATCTGATATAAAAATAATAAGCATACAGAGGCTCCATAAAAGAGGACTTTAAAAAAACATGTCCAACTCTCACTCTCTCTCTCTCTCTCTCTCTCTCTCTCTCTCTCACTCTCACTCTCACTCTCACTCACTCACTCACTCACACTTACTTACACAGAGCCAGTAAAGAATTTTAAAGTTGCTAGTATAGTTGTGGCCTAAAAACAGCTGGGCTTTTTTTTTTTTTTTTTTTTTTTTTTTTTGAGTTGGAGTCTTACTCTGTCACCCAGCCTGGAGTGCAGTGGCACACTCATGGCCATCCCAGCATCGACCTGCTGTGCTCAGCCTATCTTTCTGCCTCAGCTTTCCAAGTTGCCAAAACTACAGGTGCACACTACCTTGCCCAGCTAATTTTTTGATTTATTGTAGAGATGAGATCTCACCACGTTGCCCAGGCTATTCTCAAACTTGTGGGCTCAGGCAATCCCCTCACCTCAGCTTTCCAAAGTGCTGGGATTACAGGCTTGAGTCACCGCCCCCAGCCACAGCTGGGCATTTTTTAAAGATTTGAAAGCAACATCCTGAAAAAGAAAATGTTGAGGTTTATTGTTTTTGTTCATTCTGCAAAGTAGTTAGGGGTTGTAGCCCTGGAGCCAGACTTTGGAATCCTGGTCTTCTTGTGAGATATCTCACCTCTGACAAAGTACTTGATTTTTCTAGGCCTCAATTTTCCCATCTGTTTTCCTATCTGTAGATTGGGATAATAATGTTGAACGCACACGTCTTTCAGCGGGACAAATGGGACAATATATAAAAAGCACTTAGACTGGCACACAGTAAGCACTAAATAAAGAAGGCTACTATTGTTGTTATTTCATGAAAAGTTAAAATGCTTTCATAACATCATTTAGTATGATTATGTTGGCTTTCGTTTCCCTCACCAAGAGTAGAATTACTAGGAGGCTGTAAAAGTCTAGCTTCTCCTGTTAAGCCTGTCTCAAGATCAAACTAAAGCCTGGAGAGGAGGCATATTCTAGAAGACAGCAAGGCTATAGACAGACTTGGGCTTTGGAGAACTAAGACGCTGGTTAAGTTCCAGACCTGCCACCTATAAGCTTTGTGACTTTGATCTTGGTCTGTAAAATATCTATAATGCACAAATAATAACAATCACAAGGCTTGTTAGGTGTTAAATGAAATAAACCTTGAAAAACATCTGATTAAGTGGCCGACCTAAAGAATATCCTCAAAAAATGATGGTTATTTTCATTACTTCTTTAAATGTGCAGGAGTAGTTCATTTAGAAGAATACAGGCCTTAGGATCAGAGATAGTAGCAGAACATTTGAGGGCATTTTTGAGAAGCGTGATAAGCTTGTCACAGTTTGTTCTTACAGAAGTTTGCTCCCAAGGATGGGTTTAAGTTGTTCAAAAGGAATTTCAGTTGACAAGTAGCATGTCATGTGAGATGCTGAAGAAGGGTAAAGAGCAATCTTTCTAGAGCAGCACAGGTTTATTGCACACTGGCCTGGGAAGCAGGGACAAAGGACAGAATGCTTCCTCCTATTCTGTGTTTAAGTGATGAAAAGAATATTGATTTTTCTGGCTGTAAAAATGAAAGCCTTTCTTTATCTCACAGGAGAGTCAAATCAGGTACACAATTAAAAAGTATTTGTATTTTCTTTTGAAGAGAAAATGTGCTTCCTTCAAAGAACATTGCTCTTAGTCATTGGCCTACTAAGACTTTTGTAGTACTCTGTTATCAAAAGAAGTTTCCCTGATGCACTTTTTTCTGCTTTCATTCATTCATTCATTTAACCATGCAACAGGTATTTATTGAGAACTCCTGATATTCTGGGCACTCTCCTGGATGTTGGTTATCAAAAAGTGAACAAGATGACAGATCTCTCGTGGAACAAAATTCACAGCCTACTGCTGTTATAACCTGATTGGCCAGACCAGCACATTCATTACTCGTGGAGTTCTCCAGCTAAACAAATAGCATTCCAGGGCATCTGAAGGAAGCAGCTGTTATCTTCGCAGAGGCACCCACCCTGATGGGTTTTATGGGAGCTCTTTGCAAAGGAACATACTTTGAACCATTAACAACAAACAGATTATATATATATGGTGTTTATGGAAACCGACTTGTCTCCACGTTTGCCTGGAATTACTATACCTACAGATTTCCTTCCAGCAGTATCACTTATATGTAGCAAATAGTAGCCTGTGACTTTCAGGAGAGATGACCGTCTTTGATAACACATGTGAGATTAAACTTGGGCTGGTCACTGACTGAATCTGTTATGAAGTACAATAGGCGTCACTGTTTTTAATACATGGGAGGAGATGTTTCCTTAAAAAAATCATGGCAATGTTAACTCTCTCTGCCGACTAGTGGCACAGAGAAAAACTGCTGCTCAGGTCTGAATTGCCAAAGGAAGAACGCTGCAGTCACAGTACATTTTCCATCACAAAGAGCACTGGCTTTGCCAGCAAGAGCCATCTGCAGCAGAAAGTACTCCACAAAAGAACTTTGGTAGTGAAATGACTCTGTCTGCATCCAGATATGCCAGTAACCTGTGTATTCTGTACGGTGCTTCTGCGAAGATGAGAGCTGCTTCCTTCAGATTCCCTGGAATGCCATTTGTTTAGCTGGAGAACTCCACGGGTAATGAATGTGCTGGTCTGGCCCATAGAAAGTATTTCTTCACAGCCTGTGGCTGTGTTTGTAGAGAGTCAAGGAGAGACCACAGGCAGCAATTTGTCGTCTTAGGTATCAGCAAAGTCTTCTCTTTTGACAACTAGAAGATTTATTTTTAACTGCTTGACTCAGTGTTTGTCAGATGATTTGGACCATCAAACTGCAGATTGAAGTACCCAGTGTGGGGGAAGCTGGTATGGCAAGGGGAAGGGGGCTGGCTGAGAAAAGGGGTGGGATTTTAGAATCGTGCCTGTGTGGCTCTGCCTCCCTATGTGGGAGAGAGTTAAGGGCTCCCAGCAGCATGAGTGTATTTGCAGGTCAAGCTGAGAACTAAAGAGTAATGGCTGCTTTCAGCTGCTTAAAGACATAATTGCCCAGTGATTGGGGTATTGTGGGGCGCAACCAAGGACCCAGGGACCAGCGTGTTCTTAGTACCGGTCTCTGCTATTCTGCAAATTGAGCCTTTCTCCAGCTTGATGCTGCCTGTCTCCGGAAGCCTCTCACCATGATCGATAGCTCCAAGAAGCAGCAACAGAGCTTCCCAGAGATTTTAACTGCTGGGGATTTCGAACCATTAAAAGAAAAGGAATGCCTTGAGGGGAGCAACCAGAAAAGTCTCAAGGAAGGTCAGTCTGTCTGTGTATAGGGGCAAAACTGTCAAATCCATGTTCCCGTCAGCCAGGCTGAGCGTGTCTTTCTGCTTACCATGCGTGTGTCTGCTCTCTGTATACTCGTGTCCCTTACATGGTCTAAGTTCTTTGAAATGAAAGCTTAATGCTGCTCTTGGTAGCTGTCACTGAAGATTAATTAGCTGATAGAACTGTGGAGATTTTGCAATAATTAATACAGCAAGGGGACTTAGGAAGCCAGTCCTCATTTCAGGAAAATCTTTCAGGTTCATTTTTCTCATTTTCTATATTTTTTACCCCCCCTCCCCCACCCCCTGCCATTTCCTTTTCAATATTAGTCAGAACACTGCTTCTTTTAGGTCTACAAACATAATTCCAGGAAATTTTATTTTTTCAGTGTATTTCTGGTTTCTATTGTTTAAAACCGAGAAAGGGAGCTAGCTCTTTCTTAATTAAATCCTAAAATGATGCGTTAATTGGTTGTGATGCACATTGCATCGTTTTTGTTTTTAAAAGCACATTGCATAGCTTGGTTTTGTTTTTCAGCAAAACAAGCAAATAATAAGCTTGAATACTGTCAATTGTTATTAGTGACCACTGCACAGGTGCCTCACTGACTGATTTAACGAAATGGCCAGAGGCATTGGCACTGCCGTCCTCTGTCCTGGCAGACTGAAGCATGGCAGGACCAGTGCACGGCTTGCTTTCCTGCAGCAACCGGACATCAAGAGGCAGTGTTTAAGAAATTCAGGGTCTACAGAGAATAAGTTTTCCTAAATTTGAGACATGAGGATTACCCTTGCCAATACCTGTTTAATTTGAAAATTGGTGTTCTAGTTCTCTTTGAGAGGGGGAAAAAAACACCATAGTAACCCTATTCATTCCCCTTGCTTTCAGCTCCTGCCATCAGCTGCCCCCTTACCTCCTGGTTGTCTCTTGCTCATCTTGTGGAGACTCAGAGAGTAAATGTAGAGTTCATCGGCCTAAGTAGCACTTTGAACTTTTTCCAAAAGGCTGTTATTCCTCCTTTTTTTCCTCTCAGACATTTAGAATATGAGAACGTGATGATAGATTGTTGCAGATTTAAAAGATAGGAAGAAACAGTAGTTGGACTTGCTGGTCTTGAACCACTTTTGGATATGGGCAGAAAAAACTTCTAGGTGGAAACAAATGACACATAATGAAGTATAAATAGCTGTTGCTAGGAACCAAACAATGGGATTGCCTCTGCTTGTACACAGCATGCCTTACTGTAGAGTCTTACAAAGATCAATACCAGTGGAGTGTTTAGGATATGTTTTTGGAGACTCACTGAGGGAACTTAAATTTTTTAAATCATTACTTTTAAGAAAATTTAAGAATGATCTATTATCATTTAAATTAAGTTCAGTTGTTAAGCACCTATTAATATCATAAATTTAAAACAATTTTTGTGCTACTTGAAAAACTGGGAAAGTAGAAAAAAATGGAAGAGGAGAAATCAAAAGATGTTACAATAGCAGAATGTGCTTAAGGAGCATAGAAAGCAAGCATTTAAAATATAAAAACAGAGCTGGGCTCGGTGGCTCAGCCTGTAATCCCGCTCTTTGGGAGGCTGAGGTGAGTGGATTGCCTGAGCCCGCGGGTTCGAGACCTGCCTGGGCAACTTGGCGAGCCCTCATCTCTACAATAAACCAAAAAATTAGCCGGGCCTGGTAGCGCGCGCCTGTAGTTCCAGCTACTCGGAAGGCTGAGGCGGAAGGATCACTGGAGTCCAGCAGGTCGAGGCTGCGGTGGCCGGAAGCGATCACTGCACTCCAGTCTGGGAGTCAGAGTGAGATTCCAACTAAAAAAAAATAAAAATAAATGAATATAAAAACAGTGTAGGAGAATCATCAACAGGAATAGCAAAGTAGAGTTGAGATGATTATATAATGTATAGATTCTTTCCCTAACAATTCTGACCATGCTTTTGATTTATACAGCGCAGGATAGAGCAAAAGAGCAGGGACTCTGGAGTGAGATATACTTGGGTTCAAATCTCAAGTGTACCATTTACTAGCTTTGTGACCCTGGACAAGCTCACAGCTTTAAGCCTTAATTTCCTCATTTATACAATGAGGAGAAACAATACCTACTTCATAGTATTTTTATGAGATGCCCGCTTTAATGCCAGTTTTTCATCACTCTTTTTTCCTAATCCTTTGTTACTTTTCCCATTTATTTAAAATTTAAATTTTAAAATCCTGTATATATTTACAAAATAGAAGTATTGTGTATCTTACTGTCTTGTCAATTTATAGGTATGAAGAGAGAGGGAGAAGAATTTCATATTTCAAAACATTCCACAGAAGTAACTGGATGATAAAATTGATCTGTCTCAGCACAGTTGCGTTGAACTGGATTTTGATTTATATCATAACAGACTCTGTATTTCTACTTATTTTCTCCAATAGGTAGGGCTGAGGGTAGAATAATATACATAGATATCGAGGGTGTTCTGCTCCCTCAAAGTTAGTAACACTGAAAGGATTAGGTCTGTGTTTAATTAGAATGGAAAAAATAAGAGTTTTGTCAAAAGGTTCTTTTTGGAGTCATATGAAAATAGCTCAGTTCCCTATGCAAAATGGAACTCCTAAAGTTCAGTGTGTCACTGTTGCTGCCTGCAGATGAACACCAGCGTTCAGCTTGTCAGATTCGTAGAATGTAATAACATTGGGACAAGCCCTGGGTGTTCTTTGTGTGCTCTTAGCTGTTGGGTCAGATGTCAGTTGTATTCATCCATGGAAGTTGATTGAGATGGGAGCGGTGGTTCAGACACCTTTGATGGTTCAAAATGCCCCAGAGTCTAATTAAATCTGTGCTGTCTTGTCAAAAGAGACAAATATATAAATGACTATTGATGTGCGCCTAATAGTTTATGCCTCATGTGTTAAGGGACACTTATTTAAAATGCCTGTATATGTTTACACCAACAGTGTTTGGTTTACTACTAATTTTTGGCAAACTCGGTTTTTGTTTGTTTGAAAGAAAAACCTCTAGAGTGTTTTTTGTTTTTTGAGAAAGCAGAATTTATTGAGAGGACAGAAAAACTACCAGAGTGGGGGTGGACCTGAAGGGTTCGCCCTAGAATGTTTTTTAAATGTCTGAATCATAAGTTTCTAGGTAATGAAGGAAGGATAAATTTTGGTTTGTTTAATTCTAATCACATAGACACAAGCTTGATTGCTCTGGTGTTTCTGACATATATGTGCTGTTAGGGATTGGAAGGATACTCTGCTTCTCAAGTAGTTACTTGCTTTCTTGCTTATATTGGGATATTTTAGAATTCTTGTCATTGTTGACAGTTGGCTGTAATTATTGTGGGGTAAAACAGTCTTTGTAAGCAAATACAAGATTCAAGAATGTATATGATACCTTTTGAAAATTTAAAAGAGGAAAAAGACCTAAGTGCTGACTACCTCTGAACAGTTGTCATCACATACCATAGAATTGTTTGGGTAATAAAACATATCACCTCATAGTTTTGTTAATGCTTACCTAAACTCTGATAGACACCAACCAATGCATGCAGTTGGAGAACTTAATTATTTTCTGTTCTAGGTGAGAGTAGTGATAAATGTCATAAATTCCCCTGAGCAAAATCAAAATAGAGAATTCTCCTCAGACCTTTTTTTTTCTTTTTGAGTTGGGGTCTCACTCTGTCACCCAGACTGGAGTGCAGTGGCCGCTCCCGGCCACCGCAGCCTCAACCTGCTGGCTCCGGCGATCCTTCCACCTCAGCCTTCCAGGTAGCTGGAACTACAGGCACGCACTACCACACCCAGCTAATTTTTTGATTTATTGTAGAGATGAGGTCTCGCCAAGTTGCCCAGGCGTGTCTTGAACCCGTGGGCTCAGGCAATCCACTCACCTCAGCCTCCCAAGGTACAGGATTATAGGCTGAGCCACCGAGCCCGGCTTAGACTATTTTTTTTTTTTTTTTGTCAAAGCAGCAGTTGGAAGTCTCAACTTGTAACATGTCTACAAAAACCTTTAAACATTTAAAAATTATCCTCTGTATGACTTAAATTAATTTCTGGATCTACAACTAAGAAGGATGTTTCAAGCCACTTTGACTTGACAACTGAAGACTTGTTAATTATGAATTTTCAGGAAAAATCAAATAAATTGAGATGATTTAATTCAGATAAGTGTTTTAATATGAGTCATTACTGAGACAAATGAATCATAATACCAACACTACCAGCTAGTTATAGTCTGTATTTATCAAAGGCAAAATGGTAGCAAATGGATTTAAAGAGGAAAAATTGATGTTTGATACAAAGAGCTCTCTAATGGTGAAAAATAAGATACCATAGAAAACTGGGTTGTTTTTAATTACTTTAAAACTTTTCTAAGAAACAACTTCAGAATGCAGTATTTTAACCAATCAAAGTACATTTCTTGTTCAAAACACAGTCCAGTGCGAGCTGGACAACTGTCCTAGGCAGCTGTCCTCCAAGTAGTGGCTTGGGGATCTGGGCTCCTATCACTGTGTGGGTGTCAGAGGAGTGGGGTTGGAGCTACAGATTTGGGGGACCACATTCCCAATTCTGCCACAGCCTGGTTAGTTACAGCTGAGATGGCATGTGTGGAAGTTTGTGGGAGATTGCCTGGTAAACAGCAGAGTAGATAAACATGTCATACTGGGACATGACTATAGAGATTTATTTAAGAAAAAGATGATCACTTGTCTGAGATGTTCTGAGTAATCCAACCTGGGCATGTAGAATAAATATATAACTTTACCCAAGTACCAAAACTTTTTTAAATGATGGAAATTATCTGTTGTATACTGTGCCTGGTCTGTGCATTAGCCACAGATGGCTGTTTAAATTTAAATTTAAAATAATGGAAATGAAATAAAAATTTGAAAACTTAACTCCTCTAGCACATTAGCCATATTTCAACTACTCAGTAGCCACGTGTGGCTAGTGGCTGCCATATTGAACATTTCTGTCATCACAGAAAGTTCTGGACGGCACTACTCTGTGCTTTCCTTCTCTCTGTCCTGCTCTGCAGACCCAGAGTCTCTTAAAATCCAATTCATTTGCCATTTCTTATAGAAAGTCACTTGATCTCATCATCTAAAAATAATATCTTCTTTCCTGTATATTCCCTATCACTTTATCTGCATCTTTCAGTGGCATTTCACCTTATGCCAACGTGATTCAGATCTGCATTGTCTTTGCTGTTAGGCCATACTAGTTCTTGGAGATAGAATTGTTGTTTGGCCCATTTTTGTACCTTACCCCCGAATGTCCTGCATCTTGTAGACACATTATTATTATGCAACAAATATTTAAAGGATATTTGGCTACTCCCTGACTTCTTTAACAGAATAATGTGAACTATCAGCTTCAGATAAAATTTGTGATTCAGTTGTAAAATTAATGACTTAACCCAAAATGTAATGCATTGGTGCCTTTAAGTTACTGTTGGGGTGTGTAAGATTGCTTACCCATGCACAGAGTGATTCCTAGACCATTACTGGATCACTCAAATTGTTATTTATTGTTTGATTTTTGTCATCTGCCACTTATGACTGTTTTCCCTTTTTTAATTTACTGCTTCTAATAATCCTTGAAGTAGGCAACAAATTCACAAAATATAATAATGGAATTCTGATTCTGTTGTTGGTTCAACTGAGGTGTATTGAGCCGTAGTCAGAGAAACAGGCAAATAAATAGGAAATTAAAACAAAACTTAAAGAAGGTGTTACAAAGCACCTTGTATAATGAAAGCACATGAATTTTGCAAACATCTGTTTTAATTTCGCTGGGAATGTTTTCTTCTTTATTTGCTGCTAATATTCTACTAATTAGAATGTTGTATAAGTGAGTTACCACTAAAATAATGTTTTTAAAAAGTAAATTGAAAATATAAGAGATGTGATTATTATAATAAATTCAAGTAACATACAAATATGGTGAAAAAGTATAGATGTTATTCAATATTTTTTAAAATGTATGCATGCGAGATAACTCATTTTCGGCCCCCTGTCTTCTCTGGAGATAGCTTTGTTCCTTAATAAACTCCTTCTTTCACTCAAAAAATAATAATAAATAAATAATGTGTGCATGCTACTTTTGAGATGACATTATACAATTTCATTTTTTTAAGAACTTTGTTTTATTTTATTTTTGGAGTCAAAGTCTCACTCAGGCGGGAGTGCAGTGGCACAGTCAGAGCTCACCACAGCCTCAACTTCCTTGGCTCAGGCTATCCTTCTGCCTCAGCCTCCCGAGTAGGTGGGACTACAGACTAGAGGGCACACCACTATGCCCAGCTAATTTTTTTTTTTTGTAGGGATGAGGTCTCACTGTGTTGCCTGAGTTGGTCTGTAACTCCTGGGCTCAAGTGATACTCCTCCCTCAGCCTTCCAGAGTGCTGGGATTATAGCATGAGCCACTGCACCTGGCCAAGAACTAATTTTATTTAGCAGAAAGTTGAGTGCTTCCACATAGCACCATGCCAGATGTTTTAAATTTCTGTAAACCCCTGCATTCAAGTAATTCACAGCCTAAAGAGTGAAAAAAAAAATGATTGTAGAGTTAAAACACACATAGAAGAGATAGCAGAATAAAACTAAATATGCTTTAGTCCAAACAAGCAAGCATTAGAGACTGAGGGCCCGTCCTCTTTGTGCTGCAGACCAGTACAGCCATCTGCTCCCCTGATGTCTCCAATGGGCCTTTTATTTCTTCCTGCCAAACATATTCTTCCAGGGTTCTCCAGTTCTCTAAAGTCATCTCTGTCTATCCAGTGGCTCACGCCAGGAACTTAGATGGGAGCAGTTCCTGGCACCTTCCTCCTCGTAACCTGTCACAACTTCTGTCATCAAAGCTGCCAGTTCTACTTCAGAAATGTTTCATCTGTCCATAGCACTGTAACAGCATGATCAACACTAGTCCAGGTCTCCTTTCCTGAAATCGAATCTTTACTTAAGCAGAGACAGAGCTGCCTGACTGATTTCCCTGCCCCCCACCCCACACACTCTGGCCCCCTTCATCTCATCTCCCTCCACTGATGTCCTCGTGGTGTATTTCCATTGTACTTGAGATACAATCCAAAATCCATGGGGTAAAAGGCCCTGCCTGTGTCTCTAGAAGCATCTCTCTTCTCCATCACTATTCTTCCTAGAATGCTTCCCCAGCCCATTCCTCACCCCCTAGCTTGAGCACCTGCAGCTCACACTTTCAGTTTCATTTCAATGTCACCTTCTCACAGAGGCCTCTCTGTACCACTGCCTCTCCTCAGACTAATCTAGATCCTTTTAGCCTTCATATGTTCCTATCATGATTATTTTATTAAATATCCCTCTCCCCTTCTAGACCGTAGGGTCTTTGAGGGAAGGGGCTAAGTCTGTTTTGTTCACCACTGTGCTTACAGCTCATAGCCCATGACATCTGCTTCTCACTCAACAAATGTATCAGAGGAGGGTGATGTCTCCCAGTAGCATCACCAGAAGACTGTAATCAGGAGAATGTTCCTGGAGCTGCTATGGTTATCCTGATTCCATCACCTGAAGGAAAAAAGGTACAACAAAATGACCATTTAAACCACGTAAAGTCTCTATGCAGTTCTGGGGTAGAGTATGGATTACTATTTCATCATGTTGATCTCACCTCAGTAATGTGACATACAGGCAGCTTCCAACTTAGAGTGGTTTGACAGGATTTTTTATGTTCCGATGGGTTTCTTGGAGTATAAGTACATTTTTTACTTAGGATTTTCAACTTAAACTCATCCTAAGCTAAGGAATATCTATACTATCATGACACCATTTTAGCTTTCAGGAAAAATGTAGATAAAGTTGAAACATTGAGTTTTCAATTGTCTCCTAATGATAACTCTATCGGGGTTTTTTAGTAGGCTCCAGAATGACTCAGAAGATAATCTTATAATTTCTTTGTGTTCTCAGTTGTATTGGTCTGCTCAGACTGCAATAACAAAATACCACAGACTGCTTAAACAACAGAAATTACTTTTCCCACAGTTTTGGAGCCTGGAAAGCCCGGTAGGGTTCTCTTTCTGCTTGTAGCCTCTCCCTGTGTGCTCACATGGCCTCTCTGCTGCACATGGTCCGGAATAGAGAGGGCAAGCTTTCTGGTGTTTCATCTCATGAGGACACTAATCCTGTCAGATCAGGGCCCCAAACCTATGGCCTTATTTAATTTTAATTACCTTCTAAAGGCCCTATCTCCAAATACAGTCATATTTTCACATATGAATTTGAGAGGGATACAATTCAGTCCATAACACCAATGAATTCTTATTCATGTATATAACTTTTTTCTGTTGGAATTATAATGTACGGAATTTCTTATAAAACAGTAGCAGTATGATCAAAAGCATTGTTGAGGTTCTTTGATAGCGTGCTCAAAACTTAATAGCACATTAAGAAATATTTGAGTGTGTGTACTAAGATTTTTTTTTAAGAAAAATAATCCCATGGAAACACTAAATTTCTCCTCATTTATTCTGACTGTGCCTCTTACTAGCTATGTGATCTTGGATACGTGCTTAATTTCTCAGTAAATATAAAGGTTGGTACCTGCTTCATGGGGCTGTTATAAGATTAGATGAGGTGAGACACATAAATCTCCCAGTTGGTGCCTGACAGATAAGATGCCCTCGGGAATGTTAAAGCTCTGCTTGCCCTATCTGTCCATCGTTTCCAGCGTGGGAGCAAAGTAAAACCAATTTCTAGGCTGCCGAAACAGGCAAACGCACAGAGGCTGGCAATTTCCCAACTGAGTAAAATTTCTGAGGATGTAGAAGTGTCTAGTCTCTGCCTGTTGGTAAATATGGATACATTTCTCCTCTAGAGAATTATAGAGACTGTAAATTCTGGCATGCATGTTCATCTGCTAGATTTGCACTTTTTCTTGTTTGTTTGGATCAAAACAGTAGAGCCAGTAGATTGTCTGTCTTGGAGACTAAACACCGAAAGCATCCAAATGTCAGAATCTTTCTGCATGTTCTACTTTTATAAAACATACCCGAACGGTGATTGACTGTTATGTGTGGCGAGGGGAATGGGATGTCCCTCCAGTCTGTTCATGGCTACTTGACACATCATCGTCTGGATCATCTCTCACAGTTGCTGTGATATTAGGGTGACACACGAGTTATGACAGTTCTCAGTTATCTTTACGTTTTGGTGGACAAATTGCATATGTGTGTGTAGGCATATATACAAATATGTGGATATGTATGTGAATACACACTTATGAATGTGTGTGTGTGTGCATGTGTCAACTCCATTCCTGAATCCACATGGAAAGAGAAACCAAGATATTGAGCCCAGAGCAAGTAACTTCAACAGAGTAGGGTATGCTTACTATTCTGAAAAGCACTATAGGTAAATAATATTCCACTGTCTTCCTGTTTCATTGTTAATTGCTCTTTAATCCGGAGAGCCCACCTTAGGAATTTATATGAAGAAATTTGAGGATCTTTTATCCAACGTATCTTTTCCACTAACTCGTAGCACCTCCTCTACTCAGAGCTGCACACTGAAATTCTCATACAGTGGTGAAATGTCGAATTCTTTATTGCCCACAAAATAAAAATTTTTTTAAATTATCTTTTTTTGGGGAACCATATAGGTAAGAAATTCAGGTATAGGACTAGCATGATCCTATGGGTTAAAAATTTGATTTGAAAAAGAAATCAAATCCTGCTTTAACCTCATTGTGTTGCTAGTGGTCAGGCAACTAAGTGGATGGTTTTGCTTTTGAAATGCCTGTCACTTGTGTTATACTTCCATTTAGCCTACTGTGCACTTTATTTTCACTACCTTTTACCCAAATGAGATTTTTTAAATGTATATTTTATATATAGATATAGATATAAATCTCTATGTATGTCTGCCACAGGCTTGCCATTCTGTACCAGGCCTCTGACTTGACATTACGCTGTCATACCACAAGAAGCATATTTTAAGTTCATTCCAACTTTTGACAAAAAGGAGAAGGAAATTTGTGTGAAGGTATGATCAGTTTAAAGAAACATACCCCATTTTTAGCAGTCTGTTTCCATGGCAACAGAAGCAGCAGCCAACTAGAGAATTATCAAAGCTCCTGTAAATTTCCAAAGCTGAGTGTTGAAAACATTGTCTTCCTGACCTCATGCTGCAGATTAGTGAGGAAACCTACAGTGCATTTGCCTGAAGTAATGGTGGTTCTGTTAACATTTTAGTTTTTACTTCATTTTTGCTCTGTAATTTCTAATAGAGGGTAGATGCTGAATTCTAGATTGTGGGACTGCCTTACAGGCAAAGGGACAGTGGTTTAAAATTCTGCAGTCTGTGCCACCTACCTTATTAAATTTATTTAAGGGGGCGCAGTATGCTTTCTTACATTAAAATTAAGGGCAATGTTTCCACTTAGTTTAAAGCCTGACTTTTGCAACACTAATTTACACAGTTTTTTAGTTAACTTGATGTTGTTGCTCCCTTTTTAATCAGAAAACAGTCATCATATAAAAATTCCTGATCAAATGCTGTTTGCTCTTTGTAGTGTCTGAGGTTAAGATTTATGCACACACGATACAACTCTGCTTTTGTTTCAGACAGGAAGTGGTGATGGAAGTTTGCTTAATCAGTGCAGATAGCACAACTCTTACAGGGCAAACCACCATTTTATTTTTGGCCTGTGTGCATTCCATTTCTAAAAATCACTTGAAGAACCTTATTTTATAATGGGCAAATTAGACCCCTGAAAATATAACCAAACATCTGTGATCTTTGGTTGCTACTTTTTATCATCTGTGAAAGCACTTACGTGCTTTCTCTCCTTTAATGCAGCATGAATTTCTTATTAACTTTAAGTGGAGATGAAAAGAAATTAATATGTGCCACTTTTCTTGGCCTTCTTTACTTTTACTTCTCTGCCCATAGTCTCCCCCTTTTAGTCTTCGTTTCACTTCAAAACAACGTAATTACATTTTGTCTTCTGTTTCCATCACCACCAGCAATTCAAAAATAACCCCAAACCCCAAATTCACACAATGAAGTGAAACAGTGTGGGTTTTGCCCCATGAGAATTACTTGCCTAGAGAAAATCCTTGGGTAATTTATTCTTAAATGTGGCATAGTATTCTCTTTTCTTAGAAAATAGTAACTCAGTTATATACTATAAGTATGCTGTATGAAATTAAGTCAAACATGTTTATTAAAACTTCTATATATGGTAAGCATTGTAGAAGGTACTAGAAATATAAGGAAGTCTAGGAGGGGAAATAGAGGCAAAAAAAAAATCTAGACATCAGTGTGATGGGAAATATATAATGTAGCTGTTAGCGCATTATTAAAAGATCAAGTCACCACTAATGGTTAATGAAATTGTGGTGGGGGGGCAGCCAGAGGTGGGTGAGAAATTAGAAATTGATTATTGAGAAATTAGTTTCTTACTGTCTATTCTGCTAACTTTTCTTTTTGTAATTATTGAGGTGAAATTCACATAGCATAAATTTAGCCATTAGGCAGTTGCTCCCATGCCTCCTCCCCCCCAGTTCCTGGTGACCACCAATCTGCACTCTCTCTGAATTTGCCAATTCTAGATATTTCATGAAAATGGAATAATATACTATGTGACCTTTTGTGTCTGGCTTCTTTCACTTGAAATGTTTTTCATGTCATAATATGTGTTAAGACTTAATTCCCTTTATGGCTGTATAGTATTCCACTGTATAAATATACAGCAATGTTTATTCATTCATCCATTAATGGACATTGGACTGTTTTCTGCCTTTTAGCTGGTGTGAATAGTATCGCTGTGAACATTTATGTGCATGTGTTTGTTTGAGTACTTGTTTCCAGTTCTCCTTTCACCTAGTCATAGAATTGCTGGACTGCAGTTGTTCTTAACTAAAATTCTATATGATGTACAACAACTGCTAAATGTTCTAATTTTGTGTCTTGTGGTCTTTTTCTCTGATAAAGATAATACAGTTCAGAGCCAATGAATGCCTTGCCACAGTTTCCTAGCAGACTTCTCTCCTCCAAGGCTGTTGCCTTTATTAGTGGGAGCATTTTGGTAAAACATAACCATGTTTCTCTTTTCAACTTGCTCTTCACAGTCTGCAATGGTTATTTCACATCTGCTTTGTGGCTTCAAAACTAACTTGCCCTCATCCATCTCACTTGGAACAGAACCTTTCTTCCTACTTCTCTGAAAAAATAAAAAATAAAAGCCATCACCTGAGAACTCCCTGGACATCTCGTCCCACAACTGTAAAACTACTACAGCAGTAGCCAGTTCTCATTGTCCTCCTATTGTGAAAGAGGAAGTGTCTCTTTTTAAGAAATTTTTTTAATTTTAAAATTGTGGGGTACAATTTAGGGTTAGGTATACAAATATTCATTGTGCAGGTACCCTTGTTTATGAGGTGTGCCCCCCCCTTCCCCAGGCGGTTTTCCACTACTGCCAATCCCACCTCCCCGCCCCCTCAGGTCCCACAGTTTCCTGCTACTGTCATTCTTTTTCTTATGGTATTATGATAGTTGTTCAAGGTCCACTTATGAGTGAGAACATGTGATACTCAGTTCTTTGTTTCTGTGAAAGGTCATTCAGTTTAACAGACTCTAAGTCCATCTAGGTTGCTGCGAAGTTCATGATTTTGTTCTTTATGGTTGCATAATATTCCATTGTGTATATGCACCACAGTTTTTTTTTTATCCAGTCCTCTTTTGATGGACTGGGAATACACCTGGAAGAACTCAAATCACTCTATTAAAAAGATACCTGCACACGTATGTTTATCGCAGCATTGTTCACAATAGCAAGAACATGGAAGTATCTCTTAATTAAAGAGACTCTTTTATGTCTGTCCCTTCCTTACTGCCTTCCAGGAACCTGCTGTCTCATTCTCTTGTTTATTCATTCTTATTCCTTTGTTTTCCTCCTCTTCCCTCTCTCCTGCTCTTTATCAGGTATAAACTTGTGCAAATGTCTTGGTTTCATACCCCTGAGGCTTTCACTTTCTCTCCTCCCTTAAGATCTTGTTTATATTCTCTTCTTCAGCAAACTCCCGTGGCTTCAAATACTACATAAATGACAACTTCCGAATTCTGATGTCTATGAAGACCTTCTAAAGTCTGGACCCATTTAGCCAACTCCCATTTTGACATCTCCGCTGTAATTCAAACATGTCCAAGACTGAGCTTCCTAGTGGCCAATATACGTTCCTTATCTCAGTAAATAGTCTATCCAGGTGCTCAAGCCTGAAATTCAGGAATCATCTTTGTAATCTCTTTCTCCTTCACCCCAACATCCAGTCCCTTACCACACACTGTTGATTTTATTCTAAATATATCTCAAATCCGCTCATTTCATCTCTCAGCTATGTTGGAGTTGAAGAGAAAAACAAGTATTGGAATGTCAGAAAAATTCTGTTAAATTTATCAATAAATATATGGTTTACAAGAGAAAGCTTACTCTGAACTTCTCACAATCACTGTAAATATCTCCCCATTGAGTAAAAGACCCAGACCCATCGCCCTCACTTATTCTTTTGATATTTATTGTCCCTTACTGCTTATTAGTTATACAGAATTTTACTGTTATTTGGTGTGATATCACCAGCACCCTTAGGTGAGAGGAGTTAATCTTTGTTTTTGAATAAAACATGATGATGTCTGTTTGGGAAAGGGTAGGAATAAAAAGTTACTCTTTTACCTTGTGATTGGGACTACCAGATTGGTGCGGTCGTTTGGATGGTAGTGACCCCAAATCAGAATTTTAAATGCATTTTCCATTGTTAGCAATTCAGTTGATAGATATATCATCAAAATATGCCTCCTGGGGTAGAGGGGCACACCTCATCAACAAGGGTACCTGCATAATAAACATTTGTATACCTAACCCTAAATTGTACCCCACATATTAAAAAAAATAAAAAAATTTAAGAGGAAAAAAAATATGCCACCCAAAATGAATGAAGATACTCACTGTAGCATTGTTTATAACAGCAAAAAATCTGGCAACATAAGTGTATATGATTAATATATCCACATGTTAAATACAGTCACGAAGAAGAATGAATTAGATTCTATGTTATTTTTTAAACAAATCACCAAACCACATGAATAATATCCCACCCACGTGCTTCCTTTGCATATTTTATATATAATATTGCTGGACTCTTCACAAAATATTTTCTGGAGCCATAGAATTCTAACAGTGGTTTCCTTTGAGTAAGAGAACTGAAGGTGGTCTTGGGTGGAATACTTTCACTTTTTCAACATTCCTTTTTTATGTGCGTTTTTATTTTAATAAATACATAGAAAAATTTGTTATAAGACATGGATTCTTACATCAAAGTATTAGTGTACAGACAGTGGCCTATTTTTGAGGCACAGGCTCAGAAAGAAACCCTTCATGATATGACTTCTTCCCCTTTGACTACAGAATAAACTATTCACAGCAAAGAGCTATAAAGTCATGAATCTTTGTGGAATTAAATTTTTAAAAATCTTTATGGTTTTACATTTGGGAAAAAAGTGATGATCTTTACCAAGTATCTAAAGTAACAGTGGTAGTAACAATCATAATAATAGCCACCACCATTGTCTACATTTATTTTTAAGTTCATCAGCCTTTTGCCTTCTCAATATAAATTTTTTCAGGATGTGGTTTGTTTTACCTGATTAATCAAGTTCAGTTCTAAATTTGGCCACTGAACTGGTGTGTAATGAAACACTGTAAGGACTAAATGGAGACCAATTAATGCCTCCTGTATCCAAGTTCAAAAGATAATATGAGGATGTTGGCTTTTCTAAATTGTCTTGTTTTTGTATAATCAAGTCCTCACTTAATGCTGTTTATAATAAGTTTTTGCCAAAGTCCAATCATTTCATTCTTTGAACTATTCTGACATCTGTTTGAAAAATAAGTAGTTGAGATCAGGAGCTGCTTGTTACCTAGCATTGACTTGAGAGTCAGTACCCAGTGAATTCTAGAGCATTCTTTACTTTTCCATTTTAGCTTTTGCCTCTGGTAGAGGAGAGAGAAGGATCCACCCCTCATGATCCATTGTCCTGTGATTAAATAATGCACATGTAGGCCGGGTGTGGTGGCTCAACCCTGTAATCCCAGCACTTTGGGAGGCCAAGGCGAGAGAATTGCCTGAGCCTGTGGGTTCAACCAGCCTGGGCAACATGGCGAGATCTTGTCTCTACAATAAATCAAAAAAAGAAAGAGAGAGGGAGAGGAAGGGGGAGAGAGAGAGAGAGAAAGAATGAGAGAATGAAAGAAGGAAAGAATTAGCCAGGCATGGCTGTAGTTCCTGCTACTTGGAAGGCTGAGGCAGAAGGATCACCAGAGCCCAGCAGGTCGATACTAGGGTGACTGTGAGCATGCCATTGCACTCCAGCCTTGTCAACAGAGTGAGACACCAACTCAAATAATAATAATAATGATGATGATGATGATTATAATAATAATTCTATACATTTGATCCTCTCTCTGACTTGCAGACAGCTGCTCATCACCCTCTTCTCCCTAACCCACCTTCCTTCATACCCTGTAACTGAAATCTAGCATTCATAATGAATTTCCAAGACCATGGCTGCCTGCCATTGTGTTTCCTAGAAAGTGTGCCTTGTTTTTGTGACATGCAGTCCTCAGATGTCCCCTTGCAAACTCCCTGGGCCAAAACTGTTCCTTGTCTTGACCTGCTTGAGTCATGCTAAACTGCTCTATGTTATTAATATGCTACATAATGTGTTTTTTCTTTAGAATAAAAAGGCACTTTAATTACATCTTATTGAGAAAACATTTCAAAACTTCTACTTATAGAAACAAAAGAAAATACACATATCTTGCCTCAAAAGCAACTGAAGATTTTGAATTTGGGTATAAGTATTATGTGTAAGATGTTATTGTATTTTTTAAATGTTTTTATTGAAAACTAGTCTTAAAACTTCTTTTAAAACACCCCAAACCATTTAAAGAAGCAGGAGAAAGCGAAAAGAAGATACTTTTTTTTCCATAAAAAGCTGGAAAACCTGCTAGACAAATTTTAAAAGAGCTGTAACACTTAAGATACTTTTTGAAATCTAAACTATTTGTGGTGTGAAGAATGACATTTTTAGTGTATAATTATATAAACTATCTTTCATTTTTTGAAATGGTGATTAAAATCAAATTTTTGCTTTTTTTGTGTAAAAGCAAAGCAATTTTTTTTTTTTTTTTTTGAGTTAGGGTCTCACTCTTATTACCCAGACTGGGATGCAGTGGCACTATCATAGCTCACAGAATCTCGACCTCCTGGGCTCAAGTGATCCTTCTGCCTCAGCCTCCTAAGTAGTTGGGACCATGTCCAGCTAATGTTTTTATTTTTTGTAGAGGTGGGGGTCTTGCTATGTTCTAGGCTGGTCTTGAACTCGTGAGCTCAAGCAATTCTCCTGTCTTGGCCTCCAAAGTGCTGGGATTACAGATTTGAGCCACTGCACCTGGTCTACAAAAAAACATAGCAAATTGTAAACCTTCTATTGACATAATGTTGTTTTTATCTGTTGTGAAAAGATATAAGCATTAAGTAAAATTTTCAAAACAGTGCATTTTTCTTCTTGTTGAAATGTAATGGAAAACCATGAATGTTAGCCATAAGAGATAATAAGATACAGTATTCACCTAGTAAAAATTCAATAATTAATTGTTTTTTTTCTAAATGAAATGGATATAAGGTCATCTGTATCCGTGTTCTGATACTATCATTTCAAAAGATAATGGTTTGTACACAAAGAAATTAGTCTCATTATTTTATGATCATGCCTCATATAGATCACATGAGGATATTCCTTTTTCTAGGAATTTAAATTAAGGAAATAATTGGAGATGAGGAATAAACTTTATATACAAAAATCCCACCACAGCATTACTTGTAGTTGTAAAAATTGTAAACAAACTAAGTGATAAAGAGGGGGATATTTAGAAAACTATGGCATGTTCACCTAATAGAATTTTTTATGTTGTCATTAAAATGATAAGAATGTTTATCATTATATGTATAGTGACTTAGTATGTAGAAGCAGAGAATAAAAAATTATGCTTAGATAAAAGAAGAAATAGACCAACATGGTAGCAATAACTGTCTCTGGATGATGATATTATCAGGGATTTTCATTTTGGTTTTTTTCTCCTACTTTTTGTATATTTTTATTTTGAGTAATAATTATACTGTATATTCTTCTAATGTATGAAAAAAAAATTTTAAATAAAAATGCCTTGGACTCAAGCTAGTTAAGAAAGATGTGATATGTACAGTAAGCAAATGGATTGACAACCTCATCTCCCTCTGTTGATGGATGTCCTTTGTGTTCCTCTTGTGAGTTTTATCATCTGGAAATACACAGCTATTGTAGAATTCTCAACTTCGAGTAAATGTTTTATATAGAGAATACAATGTTCCCCGTATGAGATGTGTTTTATATCTCTCTCCTTTTTATTTATTATATTTATAGTCTGTCTTCTTTTTATTTTCTTGAGAAAATCAAACAGGTTTAAACGTTTCAAACCATAATTTTAAAATTAAGGACTTCTTAGGATTATGTGTTGGATTTATTTTCTATATTTTTCAAAAATAAAGATATTCTTTAGAAATGTCCAAACGTGGCCAGGCTCGGTGGCTCAGCCTGTAATCCCAGCACTTTGGGAGACTGAGGTGAGTGGATTGCCTGAGCCCATGGGTTCAAGACCAGCCTGGGCAACTTGGTGAGATCTCATCTCTACAATAAATAAAAAATTAGCCAGACATAATAGCACGTACCTGTAGTTCCGACTACTTGCAAGGCTGAGGTGGAAGGATCACCTGAGCCTAGCAGGTCGAGCTGGAGTGGCCATGAGTATGTCACTGCTCTCCAGCCTGGGAGTGAGACTACAACTCAAAAAAAAAAAAAAAAAAAAAGTTCAAATGTGAGCAGTTGTAGCACAAATTCAATTTTACTCTATGGCTTATATTTTTTGTCTTTTGCAAGGATTTAGACACTCAGGCACTGAGTGTTTTGAACTGCTTTTCTCCCTCTGAGAATTCTATAACTTTACACGTATTCCTTTCTCTCATGCAGTTATTTGTTAGATGGCCATGGAAGATACTGAATGTTAGCTTACTAATAGGATGGAGGATATGATGTCAACCCAGTAGCATGGTTCAGCCAGTCAACTAGGCACCAGGGAAGAATGCCCTCAGGTTCATTTTTCAGACATGAGGCCATGGCCGGGGAGACTGGCTTCGTAGGTGACAATGCCACCACCACCACTCCCCCTGCTGTTGCCTCCACCACCAGGAAAGCAGTGCTAGGCCAGTGTCCAGTCTTTGGTTTGTAGTTACAGAAATGAACTCTTGTCAACACATGCAGAGTGTGTCAGGTTTTCCAGAGATTAGCCAGCTTAGTCATTGTTCTTAAGAAGTACAACTGTATAACAGGCTGAGTGACATTCGGTAATCTGTGTAGGCCTTCCCTCCCTCTGTGCCTTTGTAAACACCCAAGGGTGAGTGTGGAAGCTGAAAGGGAAAAAGAGAGTCTTCAGGCTTAATCCATGAGAGTCCCAGAAAAACTTGATAAAGCATTTGATCCTAGAGAATGCTTCTCTTATCACTAAGGATCAGGTCCTCTATTTTCAGAGTCCCTTACCGCTTTCACAGTCCTAGATAAGCACCAACAAATTCTGCCCAACTGCTGACTTCCGGTCAAGTCATGTTCTTCCTGGCCTTGGATATTCTGCCTCTAAGGTGCGGGTATCTATTGTGATTTACTATACATTAATTTTTTTTTATCGATTTAATGAGTGGAAGGTACTAAAAGGAAGTTTAATGTTTTCTAAAATTATGAGCCTACGTCTATATGATTGTACTTTTTATAACTAATAGTTGCTCTCAGAATAGTCTTTGTCAAGTTGTGATTGACTGGTTATGTTTGATATGAACAAATTAATACTGGGTGAAAGCAGCAACATACCTGATCTCTTGCTAGGGCATTCTGTCTCATATTCTGTATAGTGTGTCCAGTACTGTGCACCTTTTGGTGTAGATGAAAACTAAAAAAAATTGGGTAATCAACAGACCTAGCAAAATGACTGTGACTATTGACTTATAATTCTGCCTCCCCTTCCATTCATGTTCTTCCCAGTGTCTGTGCTTAAAATAGACCTTCCACTCACAGTTACTGCTGCTGCTCTTTCCCATAGGTTCGTGTACCATATAGTTCCCAGACATCTAGTATATCTGCTCTAAATAAATTAACATGCCTGGGAGAGGCTAATGGCCATAACTGCTTTGAGTAATACTTGCAGTATAATTTTCTTGCTTCTTGGGAAGCATTAATTGGGAAGATTATTCTCCTACCTTCAAGCAGTATGATGTAAGTAAATAGGGTTGTTTGGCCATATGGAAAACAGGATAGAAAACACAAATGGTTTGTGTATTTTTTTTTTTTTTTTAATAATTGATGATTGGTGTCTATGACGTTGTGATATAATAAGAAATGCATATTTGGTCTTTGTCCCTAGTTCCTAACATAGAGTACCTAAAATCCTTGTAATTTCCTGAGTAATAGAGGTGATAGGAACATCTTTTGTTATATATTTGGCCTTAGTTCCCAGTTCTTGATACAAGAGCTTCTTTCCAAGATCCTTGGACTCTCCAGAGTGATGAGTGAGTTTTGTATGCTAATGAGATGACAGGTAACTGGGCCCTGTCATATAGATGGCTTCAGGACAGGGGCTGGTCACCAGGAAGACCCAGGCCTGATCAGAGGGAAGGTTGGTATATCTAGAGATGGCATAGGAGCCCTATGCCCCTTCCTCTGTACCATGCCCTATGTGTCTCTTCCATTTGGCTATTCGTGAGTTGTATCCTTTATAACAAACTAGTAATAGTTAGTAAAGTGCCTTCCTGAATTGTGTGAGTCATCCTGGCAAATTATCGAACATGAGTAGGGGATTGTGGGAACACCTCAGTTTTTATCTGTCAGTGAGTACAGCCTTGTGGGACGGAGCCCTTCAACTGTTGGGATCTCATGTGAACTCCAGGTACAGGGTGTCAGAATTGAATTGATACTCAGCTGGTGTCCAGAGAGTTGCACAATGAGTTGGTGTGAGGGGGAAAGTATACATATTTGGTGTCAGAAGTGTGGAAGCAGAAACAGGTCATCGTGACCTATATACATTTTTGTTACCCTCGTGGTAGCAGGTACCTATGCATGTCAGCATGAAAATATGAATTCTAGTCATAGATGATACGGCTGACAGGGCTGCTGTCCTGGTACATGAGGGAATCTGAAGTGACTAATGTACAATCAGGAGATGCTTCCGAGACTAACGAGCTGTTGTCATCAGTGTTGGTTTGCAAATCAAGTTGCAAATGTATGCATTACTCAAAGATATCATTCACCCAAAAACATACTGTGTTTAATACAGTTATCTCACACGTTTGGTGGTGTTCTTTCTTTCTTTTTTCTTTTTTTTTTTGTTGTTGTTTGTTTTTTTGTTTTGTTTGTGTTATAAATCAAAAGGAGTCGGATGTTGATGTTTCCATTATTCTTTCTTTTTCACTCATTTGTGCATTCCCTTGGGAGAAAGGAGAGCTACTCCTGCTGGAGATTTCCCAACATGGACCACTATGTTCCAGAAGTGTCAACCTTTGAATTGGAGAACTGTTTAACCCTTTTCTCCTCTCACGTGTCCTTTTCTTGTGATTCTGTTTCTGCAGTATGACTACCTTAAATGCAGACAAGCATTAACTTTAGCATTCATAGAAGAATTTTAGAGCATTCAGGCATTTGGTTGCTATCAGATTCACAGGTCAGCTCCTTGGTTGTTTTTGTTCCTAGTACAGTGGAAACATAGTATCCTCAACAAACCATGAGTGTTCAGGAGAAGGATCTTTGTCTCAGAACACAATTGAGTCAGAGTATCACAGAACATCGTCATAATCATGCATGTATTTTTCTAAGCTCATTTTTCTTTTGCTTTATGTAATAATCTTATGTTAGTTGTTGCAGTTCTAAATGGAATGGCAATGAGGATTTGTGATCCTGTGGCCTTAAAACAAACAAAAGACAAAAACCACATTTCTGTATCCAATAGAGGGTGACATTCATATCTAGCAATGAAAGAACATATTTTTAAAAGCCAATTTACAGTTTAAACTCTTTTTGAAATACATCCAAGACTGTGTTCTGCTCTTCAGTTGTCACAAGGCCAAGTGAAAAGTGAGGGATGTCAGGTGCCCGTGTCATCGGACCTGGGGTTTTATTGCCAGGAGGAGACACCATGTGCTCTGCGTTGGAGCCTCAGTAGAGACTAGTCCAAGCTAGCCTCTCATTCCAGTCATCACTCATCACTAGAAACTTCTGTCTTCTCTTCCCACCATTTAAGAAATACACAAGCCGGGCTTGGTGGCTCAGCCTGTAATCCCGCGCCTTGGGAGGCTGAGGTGAGTGGATTGCCTGAGCCCGTGGGTTCAAGACCCGCCTGGGCAACTTGGCGAGACCTCATCTCTACAATAA
>CAUYQG010230011.1:0-16700 GCA_963574415.1 Tarsius wallacei
GCTACCACGCCCGGCTAATTTTTTGATTTATTGTAGAGATGAGGTCTCGCTTGCCCAGGTGGGTCTCGAACCCGCGGGCTCAGGCAATCCACTCACCTCAGCCTCCCAAGGCGCAGGATTACAGGCTGAGCCACCGAGCCCAGCTTCAGTGTGGTTTTAATTTGCACTTCTTTGATGACTAGGGAGGCTCAGCATTTTTTCATGTATCTGTTGACTTCTTGTATGTCAGATGTCTTTTTTTATCAGTGCATGACCTCCACCCTACTGACCAGGTACATCAGATCTGACCACCTTGTGGGTTGGAATGTGGAATTACCAGTGGAATAAATTACAGAAACAACAGAGAATTACCCCAAATGCAGAGACATGATATTCTAAGAAAATCCCAAACCTAGTTAGGCAGTAACTTTCATTATTTAGAAGATCCTTGTGACCTTAAAAGAGACAATAATCAAAACTTGTGACTAGAGACCTGCAGCCCACCATTCCTAGCTTATGAAATAGTTTGCTTAATCATTGTTGTAAACATTATATGAAGCTTCTTATTGAAGGCAACCACATGTCCTTTTCTTTAAGTCAACCATGTTCATTCTTGAACGTGTCTTCAATAAACTTTACTGTAAAACATTGTTTTGGACTTGCTCTAAAATTCGTTTTTGTAGCAAAGTCAGAAACACACAGTAACTACACTCCATGTCACCTGGCATCACTGCTGCCCATGCTTCCTCCCGAGGTCTCTTATTGCCTTTTTTCCTTTTCTGTTCTTCCATTTTTGCCATTGGTTAACAAATGTTTGTATGATGTCCATAATGAAGCTGAAAGTCTCAGAGACACAGAATTGTCTTTTTTGGAATTCATTTTACACAACTCTTTTCATGAGCCCTTTCTATAGGGAAATTTCTTCTTGTCCTGGATGTACAACTAACCGTTATTTGTTTTCATAGATATTAATACACACTCCTTATTTTAACATTTTTCTTTTCCTATTTCCTCAGAAGTTCACTTGACTATTCTAATTTTTCTGTTTGTAATAACAAGAATCTGTCTTTCCCATGTGTGTCTGTGTTTTAATTCCCCCCCCCCAAATTTATATTAGTAGAAAATATAGAGGTCATAAGTATAGGAGGATTGGGGGAAATACAATTATAAAAAAAAAATTCTCCCAACCAAGAAATTTTCTCCACAAAATTAAGAGAGAAAGTATACATTTTTATTTTTAATTATTGCATAAGCGTTAAACCAAAATGTGATACACATCATAGGTAATCCACCAAGAGATTGCAAAGACAGAAAGAAATCTCAGTCTTTTATGAAGGCAAGCATCTCATATATGTGTTTTTGTTATAAACAGTAACTTGTCCACAAGGACACTTGACAGTACCATTTGTCACACATAGTTCATTCTACCTTTACCTGGTAATTGGCGTGACCATTGGTGTTAATTAATTGGTTTTACATGGAGGAAAAACAAATGTCTCATATCTTTATAACAAGAGGTAGTTTTGTAACTTGGAACAAGTTAGTCTCCAGCTTTCCCACAGAAACTGATACATAGGGGTACTGTCTCCCTTGATGTTTACTTTTCAAAGGGACGACCCTCAGGCCTTTGAGAAAGGCATTTTTCAGTGACAAAACTGACAAAAGTCCTGTCTTTTCTTCAAAAGGATTTATATACATTTCAAAGAGTGGAAAAAGTACTTAAGGATTACAAGTTTTCTCAAGTAAATGCTCTGAGAAAAAGAAGGGTGGTGAGAATCTCCTTATTTTCAAAAAGGAGAGTTAAGCCGCCTATTTTTAATTTGTATTTATTCTTACAGAGGGCAGGTTATATTTCAATATATGTAACTAAGCAGTTCAGAATTAAAGTCTTATTTTTTCTGAATTTGAGATCAACCAGAGATTCGGCTTATGTTAGTCTTTGGCCTTGTGGAACAAATTATAAGCCTCCATGATGGAATCTGATTTGAAAATTCATTGCTATTTTTAAAAAATTTGTATTTTGATTGTGATAAGAAATACACAAAATTTACCATTTTAACCATTTTTGTGTCTACTGTGTTTTGAGATTAAGTACATATACATTGTTGTACAACTTTAACCACCATCCATCTCCAGAATTTTTTATCTTTTCTCACTGAAACTGTACCCTTTAAACACTAATTCCCCATTATTTTCCTCCCCCCAGCCACTGGCAGCCACCATTATTAGCATTTTATCCTATCTATTAGAAAGTGTCCATGAAATTTGCCCTTCCCTTCTTATAAATGCTAAGCAAAGAGTTTAGTTTGTCCAGGGTTTTAAAGATAAAGGTGTTTTCTTGGGAAACTGAGAAAAACAACTTTAAAAACCTTTGAATGTGGTGTCTCCATTTATATAAGTGTTGCTACATTAATTACAAATAATCTAAGTCTATACAGTTCCCCAGAAATGTCTCATTTGTGTCACCCCATTACTTTCAAAGTAATTTTTTTAAGAAAAGTTTTTCTAGTAAACTTTTTTTGCATATAATTCAAGGGTTTGACTAACATAAATTTGGCATTTTTCATGACCTTTGCTCCAGTAAATCTTTCTCTTAATCGATCTTTTGGACACAGCAAGCTAAAAGTTGTACACTTCTTTCATATGGTTTGTTTCGTATCCTGCCATGGGCACTGGGGAGAACGATGTGAAAGAATGAGGGCAGATGATCTGCTACAGTCGGAGGACCTTATTTAAAATCGTCTTCTATTTGCTGTCATATCTTGAGTTAGACACTTCACCTTCTTGCACCTCATTTCATCATCTGTAAAACAGGAAAATTATATTCCTTTCTGAATAAGTAGTGTGAATATCAAATAATAAAATAAGACATGAAAAGAAGCACTGTGTTCATTGTCAAAGTATGAATTATTTCAGTTGCATAAGGTATCTAGCATATAGTAGGAATTTGGAAAATACTTGTTAAATGAATGAACTAATATTGTTCTCATAGTTAATTTTCGTAGGGTGCTCTCCTCGCCCTGGCTTGGCTTATAACTTCTCCACTCTTGGCTTTCCTTTGATTCCTGATTATACCCTCCTCTCTTTACTCAAATTATGCTTCAGGTTTAAAAACTACACAGTTCAGAGTGATTTGAAGGGACTCAAAACTTTTGTTTTATTTTTCCATCAGCTTTTCCTTTCTAAATTGAACTGCTTCCTCAGAGCTTTGAGGGGGGTAGTTAGAAATGCCAGTTATAAACAGAACATCCACTGGAACATACACAGTTAGGATGAAGATATATATATTTTTGGACCACCTCAGGGGATTTCACCCTGGCCAAAAAATAATGAGCTGCAATAATGTTAAATCAGACATGGTGGATCCACATTAAACAATATTCAGCATCTAATTCCAGGAGTTCTCTATATGGACACTTGAGGGGGGTGGTTCACTGAGCAACTCTCTTGTTGTATCACCAGGCATGTGATAAATGCAAATGTACGAATTGTGAAGCATATCCAAGGCTTACACTGACAAAGGCAGCTGACAGCCCCAAGGTATTCTGTTGGATGTAAATTGTCTAACTTATTGTAATGAGAAAACACCTCTCTCAAGATGATCTGGAGAAAGAAATGAGTGTTGAGAGACCAAAGAGGTGCAAGACAAATAAAAGAGTTATAGTATTTTCCTGGACTGAGAAACAGCCTACAAAATCACTCTATGTAGAAGACTGCAATCATTCAATCAATAATCCAGAGCATTTCCTATGTGCCAGGCTTCATGCTAGGTCCTGGGAGACAAAAATGAATCAGCGGTAGAACCTGTCTGCAAGGGAAGATCTCAAGAGAGAGATATACAATTAGTTATAGTACAAAGTAAAACAATTACATTACTGGGACGGTAAGGGAAGCATAGTGAAAATTGTAGGAAGAAGGGAGAAATTACATTTGACAGAGAGGTACAAGGAAGTTTCACGAAGGAACTGGTTGTGAAAATAGGTCTTGAAGGATGGGCATTGTTTGTACATGTGGAGAGGGGATGAAGAATATTCCAAGCAGAAGAAACTATTTAAGGGGGAAGGAAAGCACAAAGGTGATTTATAGCACCATCTGTATTTGTACCTTTGGTGGAAGTCTAGATTATATGAGAAGGGGTTGTGCAGAAAGGCACTGGAAAGAGGAGTTTGTAGCCAGATCCTGGTGGATGCAGAATGTCACATGAAAGACAGCAAGGAAATAGTGCTAGGATATGATATGTGGGAAAATTGCTTTGGCCCCTGTCATCAGTCAGCATTTACAGGTGTTTCCATGACACTCAAAATTTACCTAAGGCTTTTATAGCCTTCTTGTTTGTGGTGTGACATACATCTCTTCCTTTGGATTAAGAGAACAAGATTTGTCTATTTTTCATATATTAGAAGATGGGAGTACTATTTACATGCAAAGACTATTGGTTTTTAGGTAATCTTAATGAATATATGCATTTATTATCTTCCTCTTTCTCAAAAAGAGCAGAACATTTAAAAATAATAATGCTTTTTATTTTTCTAGCATATTAGGTAAAAGGGATAGTTGCTGGGTCTTGTATGTACTGACTGCTTTTGTAATTGGAAGAATAAAGGATCCCTTTTCTTTTGACTTTTTCTCTATAGTATCTTATGTTCTGATTTGACAACAGTATTTAAGTATCCCAAATGGTAGAAGTGAAATTATACTCAACTCCAATTAACTATACTGGTAGAACATAGCATTATCATACTTAAATCTACCAGCAAGTCTTACATCTCATTTTAGCTAGTCATTATGCCATTGTTCCTCCATGAGTTTGCCACAGAATTGTAGCAGATTAGAAAACTGATTTGAATTTCCCACTCTTTTCCCCAATTAAGAATTCACGAACCTTACTGTAAAACTACGTCAACTGGGAGTAATATACCTCATGACAGAATTGACAAGAGCTCAGTCTATTGCTAGGGTTTCTTACACAGTCAAAATCCCTCCTGCCTCTGCCTTTTTTTTTCCTGAAAGAACTTTATTCAGCATTTCTAAACTGTGCTAAAGACCCTAATGCTTGGAGATATTATTAAATAAGAATTACTAAAGTCAATTAGGTTTGAAGAGCACTGTATATTATTCCTAAGTAATTTAGTTTTACAAAGTATATTAGCATTCTAAAAGTCCCTAATAAGTCCTATAGAAAAAGCGAACTTTTGAGCCTACTTTGCCTAATATCAATAACCTAATGTTTTCTCTAACATAAAGATGAAATACCAAAACATGTTTTGTTTTGTTTTTTCCCTACAATCAGTCTGTAAAAGCTAAAGCTGAACAATATGAATCAATATGTAACCTTCGGAGGGTCTAAATTAATCTAAGAATGAAGTTAAAAAAATATCCAAAGACTTGAATTAAGCAGGTGTCTTTATTAGAACTATGTATTGAATCCATCCTCTGTTTACCTACTAGAATTCATGTGAAGATATTTTTATAGCTTGACAATTCCTTAAAACTCTTTCGGTGTCAACAGAGCTGCTACATCTGATATTATTTTCCTGAATCCGAAGAAACACCAAAGGGTACTGAAATAATAAGACATTAATTTTCGATGTTGCTGACCCTGCAGGGTTATTGTAGAGTGAGATTAATTATGCAGATCTACCACCCTAGGCTTTGGAGTTGAAGTACCCTGTTGTAATTCACTGCAGGATCATTCACGTAACCAGCATATTGATATGATTATTATTCCACCAAGGTTTTGTCTGCCCCTAGACAATTACAGAAACACTTACCAGCATCTCTCATTGACTTCTTATTTAAAATTCCCAGGGCCATAGCAGGCATTCAGGTCCTTTTGTTGGAGACAGCTACAGATCATTGGCATGAAGCAACATGGGATTTTTTTTTAGGACATGACATATGCTGAGATTGTTTGCTGAGCAGAAGATACACATTCAGACTCCAGTAGAAAATAGTGTTTCTGTGGCTCCTTGTCTCTAACCCAAAATTTTAAAGTAATGACCACAGGAAGAGATAGGGAGCATACAGTGGAAAGATTATGAGATTTGATGTCAAGGTAGTAGAGTTTAAATGCTGGCTTTTTTATTTAGTGTCTGTTAAGCTTTGACGAAATCACTGTACTTCTTCTGTAAAATGGGATTAATGCTAAATGCCACAAACTCCTGGCAGTCTTAAGGATCTGGAGATCCCTACTAGGTAGTGAGATTAAATGTATATATGTGTGAATCCCTATGAGGTTGTGAAGTTTAAATGAACAAATGTGTGAAAAAACTTTGTGAGTGACAAAGTGTCTTAAAAATATTGTGCTAATGGGAATGGTTTCCATTCTTTGTGTGGTCATAATGGGACACATTTTTCATGGCCCCTTTCCTGGGTAATGGCCTGTTAACTCCTATAATCTCTTGTACTCTACCTAGTATAGAATGTGCTAACCATGCATTGATATGATCAGCAGTTCCAAAAAGTGTACCTCTTTGAAATGATGTGCAGAATAAAATTCCTGTTTCTGATCACTTGTTCCTAGTCCATGGTTTTAGGAACTTCATACCTGCAAGATGATATTTATTTAATTTGCATTTTTCCATATGTTTTTTCCTTTTTCCTCCACAATCAGTGGTTTTTAAAAAAGTATGGCTAATTTTGTTTTGTTTTAATTTTTGCTTTTAATGCCTTTTTTCCTTATGCATGGCTGCATTCCAGAGTGCTGCCTAGCTTCAGAGTCTAGCTGTAATGCCATTTCCAAGGAGTCTTCCCACCTGCTCACTTCTTAGTCTAAACCCCTTTTCTCTCCCAGCAACTTCCACTCTCCCCCACCCCAGTAAAGTGCAAGTAATTCCTTCCTCACAGCATGTCGGCACGTTGTTTGGACTGATTTGTATGCTTAATAATACCGTGAGCAAACACAGCTAAACAACTTCGTAGAAATAATAGTAACAAATATGCTTTTATGCATTATATATATATATATATATACATACTACATATATATATTTAATCATATGATTCCGCAATCATATGAAGTAGGGATTATTATTCTCACCATTTTGCAGTTGGGAAAAGTAAGGAACAAAGAGATTAAGTAACGTGCCCAATATTCTATAGGTACTATGTGGCAGAACCAGGAATTGGTAGCTAAAAGAAGAGGCTTTTTAACTATGAGGGTACAGTCATGTGGAAGTTGGAGATCCCAGCTAGGTTCTCTACTGGGCTGTGGGTTTGTGGATGCTTGAGACATACAAAATCTGTGTCATCCTTTAACATTTAGCACAGGACTCCATGTCGCAGGTACTCAATTCCTATTAATTAGCTTTGCATTTGGAAAAAATGCTCCTGAAAAGCTTATGATCCAGCCACAAAATACTCTCTTGTTCTCTGTCAATACATTTTTAGTATATGTTCTACCTTCCTGCTCAATTTGCTTGTCAAAGCATTTTAAAACCTCATATTAAGCACTGCTTGAGCACTTATCTGTGAGGGTGGCCACTGTTCTCTTTTTGTAAGTAGTTGTGTGGTGAAGATAAGGCATACTTCTTGAAATCAATGTTACTTGAGTCTTTAGTAGTTTATGGATCAGCAGATAATAGCACTATAAAATTCCAGCTCATTCCATTCTGATGAAAAAGGAATTGCATAGTCTTGTTTTATTTGTAATAAAGTCCCCAAACATCCATGCATATGAAAAGAACTAAGGCCAGAGTGCCCTACCCCTTCCCCCCATTCAGTGTGATCTGGTGGACTGAGGTCACAGCCCAGACTATGAGACTGGTGGGTGCACATTGCCATCTGTCAGGATGATCCTGGTGCCCAAAAATTAGTGAAAGACGCCATAGAATTTTCTCAACAGGGATGCAGACTCACACAGACTTCCTCAGTGTTAGTTCATAAGGGGATTTTCTTTAACACTTTAGATACAGAGACATGATATTTTCTTTAAGGCTTTTTTTTTTGTGGCTTATATAAGTTTCAGGAAGACTTGGAATATTATCTTTGTGTTTCAGGGACAAGACTGGGGATGAAGATAGGGGGTGGGGAGGATGCCTAATGGGCTGTTTTCTCCAGTAGACTGAGGATACCTGAAGGTAGAGACTTCAATGAATGAAGCCCCTGTGATTTCTCATAGGTGGGACAGTGTTGGCCTGGTGCACTGTCTTTTTTAACTCTTACTAATTTAACTTTTATAATCTAGCTCTTTAACTCTTTTTAATAGAAATGTGAAGACATTCTAATTTAACTCTCAGCTTTCACTCTTTTTAATAAAACTAGTCACAGAAACTGAGGCACACGGACAGTAAGGTACATGGACAAAGCCCCAAAGCTTGTTAATGCCAGAGTCAGGACTGGGACCCAGGACTCATGCTGCCTGACTCTCTGTGTAATGGAGAATAAAGAACCTCTGGGTACTGCCAGAAAGGTAGTCTTGCCTGAGGTGTTTGGCCCCTGAACTGGAGAAGAGCTGAGGTTCTTATTGGCTGGATGATCTCTAGCTCAATCATTTTTCTAACAGAAGTGAGGGGATGATAAAAGGAAGTGCTTTGTGAAAGAACAACTGATTGCATTGTGAGACCAAGGATGGCTTAAATTCATTCAAGTCTGATTTCTGAAGACAGGTTCATTTCATAACCAGTGGATCTTGATGAGTTCTGTCTACACAGAACTCACAGTGACATCTGAGGAGGCTGTGTCCTCAGGCTGGCCTTTAGCCATACTTGAGGATGCAGTGTGCCTGTGAATACATATGTGAAATAAAAGTATCAACATCTCATATCTGTATTACACTTTGCCATTTGTGAGACTTTGTCATTAACACTATCTATTATGATCCTTATATCATCCTATGAGGTATTTATTTATTTATTTTTATTTTAAAGATGGGGATATAATTCAGGATTAGGTATACAAGTGCTTATCATACAGGTAAAGTTTGGGTCTCCCTTTGGTCCCCATTTTGCTTGGTTTGAGATCAGGTACCCTTGGTGGTGTTGTGCACCATCCCCCCCACACCATGACAGTATCCTGCTACTGCCATTCCCTTTCTTATAGTATTATGGTAAATATTCAGGGTCCGTTTGTGAGTGAGAATATGTGGTACTCTGTTCTTTGTTTCTGTGATAGATCACTGAGTATGATAGACTCTAAATCCATCCAAGTTGCTGTGAAGTCCATATCATATTTATTATCCCTATTTTATTGATAAGGATACCAGGGTCTAAAGGGGTTAAGTTAATTATCCAAGGTCACACAGTTAAAAAGTGGCCAACAGCAAATTAGAACAGAGATTGACTATGTCCTAGGAAAATATTCTTTCTATTACCCAGAAGTTGCCCTATATTTATATGTGTTTATTGTGAAACAAAGTTGGACTATGGCCAGTGGATAAAAATTTAGAGTTGCAGTATAAAAAGAGAGTGATAAGACAAAAACCTAAACAAATAGATAAGGGCAGATGTTTCTCAGGCCTCTAAGAGAGGTACAGATACCTGCCTAGAGTTTTTAGAAAAGGGATCATTTATTTCTAGGCAGGGAAAGCTAAGAGAGAATTTGGAGAGGCTGCAGAAGAGAGGTGAGGCTTGAATGAGGCTGTGGGAAAGTTAAGATTTATCTCCTTTCAGTGGTAGCCAGTTTAATCTTAAGTGAAGTTTTAAAAAACAGCTGTGTCTTATGGATCAAGGATTGATCCGCGAGTTACAACTTGGGCATTCCTTCCCCCAGTTCGAGCTTTCACGATCTTTATAAGTATTTGCAGCGGGACCTTAATAGGTATTTTGTATAAAAAGAAGTTCATGGTCAAATACGTTTGATTAATGCTATGTTAAACCAAGTTGACCACAATATTTACTTGGAAGATTACCCACAAGCTTTTAAAATGCCAATGTGGCCGGACACGGTGACTCATGCCTGTAAACCCAGCATTTTGGGAGGCTGAAGCGAGAGGATTGCCTGAGCTCAGGAGTTTGAGACTAACCTGGGCAATGTGGTGAGACCTTGTCTCTACAACATATCAATAAATTAGCTGGATGCAGTGGCTCACACTTGTAGTGTCAGCATTTTGGGAGGCTGAAAAGAGGTTATTGACTGAGCTCAGGAGTTTGAGACCAGCATGGGCAGCATGGTTAGACCTTGTCTCTACATTAAATAAAAAATTAGCCGGGCATGGTGGCATGCACCTGTAGTCCCTGCTGCTCAGGAGACTGAGGGGGGAGGATCACCTGAACCCAGTAGATGGAAACTGTGGTAGCTGTGATGTGCCACTGCACTCCAGTCTGGGCAGAAAGGGCAACTCCGACTCAAAAAATAAAATAAAAAAATAAATAAAATGCTAAGGCAGGCATATTGTAAGTTCCCAAGAGATATGTGTTATTTTGCTTTTCAAACTCATTTTTTGGTCACATGGTCTATCTGCAGAATGCGCACTATAGGATGTGATAATTTTCATTGTGCCTTTTGGTGGCATTGTATCGTGCTTGGCCATTTGCTTTCTTATTGTTTTCTCTACTTTTTTTTCTTTCTTTTTGTTTTGTGTATATGTCTGACTTTGTTCCTAAACTATGAGATTTATGATTAAAAGAACAGTGTGTGTATTTCTATATACGTCATAATTTCTATTTAGGCATATGAAATAAAGACTCAATAACCATTCCTTAATTTTAATGGAATTTGGTGCTATACACTCAAGTTAGAGTCTTGAAGAAATCTATGAAAACTTGGCCACACGTTTGTTACTTCTGGTCTTTCTAACAGTTTGTAGAAGGTGCTTTTCTCTTGAGAATTTCACAGACAGGATCGTGATCTTCAGACCATTCCTTTGAATTAGAGAGGTTATCAGAGGCAATGTTGTTACATGAAATTTAATGGGAGAGAACCTCAGATGGCTAAGAAACTTTTCTATGTTGGGAAAAGTCATTAATCTCCTAACCTGAAAGTGACTGGATCTTAGTCCACAAGGTGATATGACTGTTTTGTGTCTGTGGTGGTTATAATTTCACCTAATTCCCTACTTGAACTACAAATGACATCACATTATCTAGGTGTGTTTTTCCTTCCTCAATACTCTCACATGCTTTGAAATGCCTCTCCTCAGCACTGTTCTCTAAACTGTGACTTTTATTTGATAAGAAGAGAAATTTATAAATCTCAAAATTATAGAAGAATTGAAAGTACTGTAGAAAGAACATTTTCCTCCAGATCCATGGTCTTTATAGCCACAGAGGCAATTTCAGAATCAGGCATTTCATTTAGCTGTCTTGCCTTGCTTCCTTCAGCCTGGAACAACTTTTCCATTTTTTTATTGATTTCTTACCTTGATACCTTTGAAGTTTACAGGGCAGTTATTTTGTAGAATGTACCTATTTGGGGTTTGTCTAATGTTTTTCATTATTAGTATTCAAAGCTATGGGTTTGTATATGCCTCAGAATTATGGGTACCTTGAAGATGGGACAGTTTCTCTCCCTCCTTCTTCAGACTGTGTCCAGAGTTTGCTAAATATTTACTGAGAGAATTAGAAGGCTTATTAGACCTTTTTATCATAAATGTTCCTCCTTCCAGCCTTAAGGTTCCCTGAGATGACTTGGTGTCACATTCTTTGTTAGATTGAATCCATTTACTTGGTTTAAATATCTATCTATCTATCTATCTATCTATCTATCTATCTATCTATCTACACACATATATTGGGGCCATACCTTTCTATAACCTTTTTCTATTATCTTAAACAAACAAAAATTGTTTTAACTTCAAACAAAAATTTTCCACAGTTTTTTAAAAGAAGCAGAACATATTAACAGTAAAGTACATAAAAATTAAGTGTAAACCTTTTAATTTTTTTTTTCAAAAACATGGTCATGACCTGACTAAGAATTAGAACACCAGACCATAGAAGTCTCACTCTTGCTCCTTTCTGTCAATACCTTCAAAGGTAATCCATTTTCTGATTTATATTAAGCAACTTATAAAATATTTCCATTTTGATTTTAAAATCTCCACTCCTTCAACTGATTTCAAATTAAAACAAAACATAACAAAAAGTCTAATGTATTTCATAATAAAAACCAATTGTCATAACACTTTATATTGTCATAACACTTTACAATGATAATTTTTTTAATCTATGTGACATCATTTGACCCTCTCCAACTACTCTATGAGATAGTCAGAGCAGGGATTTTTAACTTCTGTTCTGAAAATGAGGATTCTAGGCCTAGAGAAAGGAAATCTCCTGGGTCATGATTTTTTCAAGTTTAAGTTTCATCATACAGCCTATCATAACAGTCTTGGCTTTTCTAAAAGTTGTAGAGACCAGACTTAACAACTGCAACTATCTCCTTTGAAATATCTCAGAAGTAGAGTACTGTATTTGGAACTAGTACATACACAGAGTAGGACATGACAAGTTTTGCCCAATAGTCAATGACCAACTTGAACCAAGTAACTTGAGCTCTTCTTTGTAAATGATATTAGTAGTAGCTCACATCAACTCCACAGTTTTTCAATTATTTCACATCTATTATTTAGCTTAATAATAGCTCATGATAAACAGTATTGCTGAGAGTTATTTATGTTCCTAAACAGTGCTAAGCATGCTACAGAAATTATTAAAGATATTCCTCTCAACAAATGGTGAGGTAGGTGTGGATTAGTTTCCATCACTCCCATGTCTTGGTGTTCCTAAATGGAGATTAATTAGTCATCAAGTTGTCCACTCACTAGAGAAAGGGTACCATGAAACACTTTTCATTACCTCATTTAGAAGTACCCATGAACTCCTAGCACATCAGTCTTCAATTTATCACCAAGACAATGAGCAGATTCCAAATCTAAATGGTCACAGTAAAAGTTCCTTGCCTCTTCTCTAAAGCTCTCCAAGATCACATAGTCAAACTTAGAACTTCAGGTTCAGCTCTCTTTATAAACTGCTCTTTCACCTTCCTCTCACTGAAAACCCAGTTCTAGTTCCTTTGTGAGGGCCAGGACTTCATGATGATATTCTTCCCTCACTCCACAAAGCATGTTGCTATTCAAAATATTAGAGAACAAAAGGAAATCAATCTGTTACATTCTATTCCAAGCTCCTAAAGATGGCAGGTGGTATATTATGTTATATATGTCCTCACAGAGTTCTGAGCACTTTGAAGTTATTTAGTAAGAAGAGAGAAGGCAATATCTAAGAGGAGTGTGCTAATGTTTTCTAGTGTGAACTGTGACACTGCTGTTATATCAGTGAAGGTTAGCAGTACTGGCTTGGTAAGCTGAAAGGTGGAGCATTTCATTGATCTCTCTGTGTGCCTCTACTGCTAGACATTTCTGGAATATTCAGTACTTAATGACAAGACTGTATTATTTTCAAAGTAAATGTTGAAAATAGAAACATGTTCAAGTTAAAACAGCTTTTAATTGTTTAAACTGTCTAAAAGACTTCACAAGACATTTTTGGAGCTTTTTAAAAATAAGGCTCATACCACTTAAATATATTTTTAATAGCATACAATAAAATTGACTTTTTTGAGAATATGTCACTATAAATTTTAACTCACATATTGAATCTTGTAACCACTGCTGCAATCAGGATACAACATTGTTCTATTCCTCAAACAACTCTCTTTTTTTCTCCCTTTGCAGTCACTCTCCCAACCCCTTGATCTGTCCTCTGCCATTCCGATTGTCTTTTTGAAAGTGTCATTTAAATGCAATTATACAGTAGCATCTTATTAAGACTGGCTCGTTTAATTCTGCACTGTGTATTTGATGTTCATCCAAGTTGTATCAATATATATGAGGGCAGGGACCAAATTTTTTGTGTGTGTGGGTGGGCCCCTTGTAGTACAGGCTTCCCCTGCTAGGTAAGTGTTCTAGGGACTCATCGGCATCAGTCTACCAGCTAGCATTGTTGTGAGAGGCTGAATTCAAGAATTTTTTTTTGAGATTCTTTCAATGCATTTACCCATTTCATGATGGGTGATTTATGAGCGCCCTGTCCACATCACGCTGAGTGTTTAACAATTTTTGACCAGAAACAGCATGCCCCAACCTCCCTATTTACCCTATCTTGCCCCCAGTAATTTTTCTGTTATTTTGGGTGAAAAAAAGAAATCTGAAAAGGGAAACTTTTTGATATTGTGGATGAGGTAAAACAAAAAAACAGCAGAAGCACTAAAAGGCATCAAAATTGATGAGTTCAAAAATTGTTTTGAGCAGTGGAAATAGTGTCTTGATAAGTGTATTGCATCAAATGGAGAGTACTTTGAAGATGACTGAAGTTGAAGCATGTAAGAATAAACAGTTCTTTAAATAAATGAATTCTTTTTATTGGGGGTGTGGGGTCCCCCCCATATAAAACTCCTCATTTAATATTGCTGAATAGTACTCTGTTTTTGGTTGTAGTAGAGTTTAATTGTTGAATTGCATTTGAGTTGTTTCTAGCTTTAGGCAATTAATAATAGAACTGCTATAAACATGTATTTATAGCTTTTTTGTGAAAATAAGTTTTCATTTCTCTTGGGAAAATACCTAGGAATAAGATTGCTGGGTTGTCTGACAAGTTTAGGTTTAACTTTATAAGAAACTAGCGAACTGTCTTCCAGAGAGGCTGTCCGTGCCATTTTATATTCCACCATCATAAGACGTCTAGTTGCTTTGCATCCTCTTCAATACTTGGTATTGCCATTAAAAAAAAAAAATTTACTCATCCTGAAAGGTGTGTAGTAGTATTTCATTGTGGTTTTAATTTGCATTTCCTTAGTGGCTACTTCTGTTGAACATCTTTTCATGTGATGACTTGCCTTCTGCCTATCCTTTTTGGTAAGGATAATGTCTATGACTTAAGCATTTTAAAATTGAGGTTTTTTTTAGTGTGATTCTGTCAATTCATACTTTTTCAAAATTGTTCTCAATATCTTAGGGATTACCCTTTTAATATAAGTATTAGAATCAGTTTGTCTGAATAAAACAAATGTTGCTGGAATTTTTACTGAAATTAACTAAATATGGAGTTCAACATAAAGAAAATGGACTTTTCTGTATTGAGGCTTTCAATTCAGGAGTATGGTATGTTTCTTGTATCATTTTATATTACTACTGTAACAAATTACTAAAAAACTTAATTGCTTAAAAAAAACTCAAAACACTCATTTATTTTTTTCGCAGTTTCTGTGGGTCAGGGCAGTGTGGCCCAGCTAGTTCTCTGCTTAGAGTTCCATAATGAAAGTGTCAGCAAGGTTGAGTTTTCTGGAGGCTCTTGAGATGAATAGATTTCAACTTCGTTAATAGTTCTTGGACTATTTGGGTTGTCTATTTCATTTTAGTTGAGCTTTGATAGTCTGTGGTTTTAGAGATACTTACCCATTTTGTGGAATTTATGTGCCTAGAGTTTGTGATACTGCCTTATTCCCATTCTAATGTCTCTGTGATCACTAGTCACATCTCCTTTTTCATTTGTTACTAGGGATATGTATCTTATTTCTTCTTCGTCTGGCTAGAGGTTTATGCTTTATTGTTGTTTTCAAAGAACCAACTTTGGTTTCCTTTTTTTCCTGTTTTAATTTTTTTAAATCTCTACTCTTTATTATTTCTTTCATTTTACATGTTTGGTTTATCCTTCTCTTCTTTTTCAAGTTTCTTAAAGGATAAGATTAAATTGACTTGAGATTTTCTTCTTTTCTAATATAAGCCTTCAATGCCACATATTACCCTGTAAGCACTGTGTTAGCTACATCCCACACACCTGGTATGTTATATTTTTATTTTTGTACAGTTCAAAAGATTTTATGATTTCCCTTGTGACTTTCTCTTTGACCTACAGATTATTTAAAAGTATGTTTTTAAATTGTGCCATGTTTGGAGTAATCTTTCTGTTATTGCCTTCTAGTTTAACTCTATAGTTAGAGAACATACTTTCTTTTAAATTTGTGAGGTTTGATTTATGGTACATGATATGGCCCATCTTGGTGAATGTCTTATGTGTCCTTGAAAAGAATGTACTATTATTTACTTTTCAGAGTCCTCAATAAGTTGCTTCATATATTATACTCATGTCTTTTAGCTGAATTCATTGGGAAAGACAGGGTAGAGTATACTTATTTCATTTTACCCAGAATCAGAGCCTTCACTTTGCCAACACTTTTATTTACTAATAAATATTAGATTCTAAAATATTCTGCACAAGAATCCTCTTATGTTCAAAAAACACTACAAACTCCTTACAAAATTGATGGTGAAAGTAACCCTGGTGTCTTAATAACTGCTATCCCCTTTTCTGTAGAATGGGAGATGGCTTGTCTTGTGTACTTCAAAGGCTTGTTTGCCATAGACAGCAAGACCTACTCAAAGCCTTGTTTGCAAAGACAGCAAGACCTACTCAAACTTTTTCAGCAATTTAGAGAAGTGCAAAGGAAAGACCAGCATAAGATCAGGGTGAGGTCAGGACCTAAGAAAGTGATTTCACTGCAGAGTTGATCCTGCATGGGGAAGACCATTTGAGGTTTGCATCTTAGTGTTAATGGCCAAGTTTTTAGTGAGCGCATCATAGCAAAGTGCGGGAGCCCAGCCCCTGCGAAGAGATTTAGAGTGTCCCTGGAAGGTGTGGTGGCATCAGCGATTATTCCTGGGGAACAAAGAGACTGGACTCCTGTCTGGTGCAGGAGCCGATTCTGAGGCTAGACTCCTGTCGAGTGCAGGAGCCGATTCTGCAGAAGAGATAGATATAGAGAGAAAGAAAGAGAGAGAAAGAAAG
>CAUYQG010230013.1:0-26733 GCA_963574415.1 Tarsius wallacei
AGTTCCAGCTACTTGGAAGGCTGAGGCGGAAGGATCGCCGGAGCCCAGCAGGTTGAGGCTGCGGTGGCCGGGAGCGGCCACTGCACTCCAGTCTGGGCGACAGAGTGAGACTCCAACTCAAAAAAAAAAAAAAAAAAAAGAGTGGGGATCCTAGGATGTGATTAAGCCATGAGGACTCTCCCCTCATGAATCGAATTAGTGACTTTATAGAAGGGCTAGAGGGAACTAGCTAGGCCCACTTTGTCCTTCCACTTTATGCCAAATGAGGACGCAGCAACAAGGTGCCATCTTGGAAAGAGAGACCAGACTATTGCCTGCTGGGGACTCTAGAACTGTAAGAAATAAATTTCTCTTCTTTATAAATTACTCAGTCTCAGGTATTTTGTTACAGCAGCACAAATGGACGAAGACACCAAGGTTCTTCTTAATATGACATATGGAGATATGTCCACTGCTACTAGTACTGGATTCATGTCCTTAAATTACCATGATTGGGAATGAGGGGTTAGATAATCAAACAAACAAATGACAGGCAAAGAACCACACCGATTTCCTCTTTAATCTCCAAAGGGAGCATCCCAGGAGGGCTCTTACTGGTTTAGCAGGGTCATCTCCCTACACCTTGGACCAATGGCTAGCTGTGGCTCAGAGGGTATAGGTCCTTTGGCTGAACCAGTGAAGACTGAGGCATGAGCTGTTCTCCCATCATCCGAGTCATGCATAATTGCAGATTATTAAGGTGTTGTTTTGTTTTTGTTTTTGAGTCAGGGTTTCACTGTCGCCCAGGCTGGAGTGCACATGACAAAATATCTGGTCAAGCATCAGGTCCACCCAAAGCAATATGGACCCTGTGGATCATGGCTCACCGCAGCCTCAACCTCCTGGGATCAGGGGATCCTTCTATCTCAGCCTCCCGAGTAGCCAGAACTATAGGCACATGCTGCCATGTTCAGCTATTTTTTAAATTTTTTTGTAGAAATGAGGTCTCATTATGTTGCCCACACTGGTCTCAAACTTCTGGACTCAAGCAATCCTCCCTCCTTGACCTCCCAAAGTGCTGGGATTACAGGCTTGAGCCACTCCACCAGGCTTAAGGTTTGGGTTTTTAAAAACGAAAGATTATGCACTGGAAAAGAATAGAATCAAATACATCTGAATGAGGTGGAATAAAGATTTCAGAGTCCAGAGATCCTGGTAGGGGTATCGTTTTTTGAAATTTTTGACTTCTATATATCTGTGTTTTTGTTTGTATGTTTTCATTATGTATTAAGATGAATTTTTTTAAAGTTTGTGATATTTTTCTTCTAGTAACAGTGTTTTTCATGGATTCTTGCTTGTAGTATATTATAAGTAACAGTTAAAGCCATCTCCCTTCGTCTTTTTTTGTAAAACACAGAATTAGAGCATGTTTTCCCACGTAGCCTCTGTGTTCTCTCATTTGCCCACCAGGTTAATAATCAGATGTACTCACTGCCTCCTCCAGTCTTTCAATATCAAGCCTTATCTTTCTGTCTACTTACCAGATTCACCTCAATCACCCCTACACTTTCAGCTAAATTATAGTACATTTTAAATGTTCTTTCACTAATGTTTCTATTTACTTTTCAAATTTATAAGAGCAAAATGGCAAAAACATTATGACTGTGCTCGTGGATTTGATATATTAAAATGCTTTCTCACATAATACAACATGTATGAGACCAGTATGCTAGAATAATTTTGGTAAAACATTTGTATGGGCCGGGCAGAGTGGTTTATGCCTGTAATCCCAGCACTTTGGGAGGACAAGGCAAAAGGATTACTTGAAGCCACGAGTTCAAGACTAGCCTGGGCAACATAGCAAGATCTTGTCTCTAAAAAATAAAAATAAATTAAAAAAAAAGCTGAGCATGGTAGTGCATGTTTGTAGTCCCAGCTACTTGGGAGGCTGAAACATGAGGATGGCTTGAGCCCTGGAGGTTGAAGCTGCAGTGAGCCATGACTGCACTCCAGCCTGGGCAATAGACTGAGACTTTAACTCCAAAAAAAAAAAAAAAAAAAAAAAGCATGGCATACTAACAGATACCGGCATTTTGAAGCAACATGATATCAAATTAAGTGACTTAATGAAACACTGTTATTTTCCAGATGTGTTCACAGCTCTTTCTCTAAACATGCACATGGCTCTGAAAAGAGTCTTGGCTTCCCAAAATGTTGTTCCAAATGTGTAAGTCAATCACGTGGTACGCCCTGGGGCGATTTACTTGTACATGATTTTGTGGTACTTTTTGTAGATCTCCTTTGCAGTAAAATCCTTTTCAAGTCCTTTTATAAGATTTTTCTAATAGACCAGAGAAAGATAAAACTATTCCTGATGAGAGAGCTCAATTTTTCTGAATCTTGACTCTAATAATGGTATTGTTAATATTTCACCATGTAACAAATATATGACTCATTTTTTTTATTAGCAAAGGAATTTAAATCATGTACTGAGATTAACTGAAGATTATAACTTTTTTTCTTTAACATCTGAATCATATTTGTATTTTACTGAAACATCTTAGTATTTTTGAATGGATTTTGCTGTTCATTAACTGTGCTGCCAGATGTAATTGCTAATATTTTTTGCAGGATTTTATATCCTCATTTATAAATGTGATTGTGCAGAACTCTCTTTAGCATACTTCCTTCACATTATTTTTTTTTTTACATAAAATGACATTTTTTATTTTTTGGCCGGGCTCAAGCCTGTAATCCCAGCACTTTTGGAGGCTGAGGCAAGGGGATAGACTGAGCTCAGGGGTTCAAGACCAGCCTGGGCAATTTGGTGAGACCTCGTCTCTACAATAAATAAAAAAATATAAGCCAGGCGTGGTAGTGCATGCCTGTAGTTTCAACTACATGAAAGGCTAAGACAGAAGGATCGCCTGAGTTCAGTAGGTGGAGGCTGTGGTGGCCGTGTGCATGCCACTGCACTCCAACCTGGGCAACGGAGTGAGACTCCGACTCAAAAAAAAAAAGACATTTTTGCCCTTCGTAATATGATACCATTCTATTAAAACAAAACAAAACAAAAAATCTGTTCCTTAATGGCCTGACATGAAAAACTTCTGGAAGCCTGGCCATTTGAAGTAGTAGCTTACCGATGACCTCAATTTCCTCCATTCTTCTTCGTCCTTAAATCCCTTTGTTTTGGGAGAGGAGAGAGTTTAATTTCTATAATTTGTATTTTCACAAATATTTAATCAATATTTTCAGTTGTATTATCGTAGATATTTGAAAGAGATATCCTTTATATTGAATATTTTCTATATATTTTTTCTCCCTAGGTAAGTTAGCTGCAGTATAGCATTGACTCCTCAGAAGCAGAATTTCCTATCATCCAGGTTGAGTCATTTGGCATCTTTAGTTTTGCCCAGTGCAAAGGACAAGAGGAAATATTATCTTTGATTATTCTTTTGTTTGTTTGTTTGTTTGTTTTGAGTTGGAATCTCACTCTTGTCGCTAAGGCTGGAGTGCAGTGGCACACTCATGGCCACTGCAGACTTGAGCAGCTGGGCTCAAGTGATCCTTCCACCTCAGCCTTCCAAGTAGCTGAAACTACAGTATTATGCAGCTGGAACTACAGTATTATTCTCAACAAAGATAGTGAAAGTTACATCTGATTTACAAAAAAAGATGAATATAATTTTTATTATAAATTCTGAGATATAACATATGATTCAGGGACATAATATACCATGAGTATATCAAGAATCAGTAATTATATATGCCAAGAGAATATCAGGTGAAGAGATTCAGTAAGTCTGGAGCAGGTCCTCAACATCTATAATTTAATAAAACTTCACAGGAAAGCCTTCACCAGGATATGTACACAGGTTTAACTAGTATCATTGTGTAACTTGCAGTTTTTACCTCACATTTTGTTTCTGAAATTCATTTACTTTTTAATTGTTGTTGCTTTAGTTCATTCATTTTTTAACTGATATATTGTATTCTACTCTATGAACGTACTATGATTTATTTGTATAGAAATAAATATTTGATGGACATTTTAACTGTTTCAGACTTGTGCTATTAAAAAGACTGGTGCACAAAGATTAATTTAACCTGTTTTAAAACAAATAAGTGGAATCATACAGTATATCATTTTTTGTGTCTGACTTCTTTTGCTTAGCATAATGTCTATGACACTTAAGAAACCTATCAACCAAGTAATGTGGGGACCTTGTTTAGACCTTAATTGGAACAAACCAACTGTATAAAAGGCATCTGTGCAAAAATCGATACTGATATTAGATATTAAGGAATTACCATCAAATTTTACTAGATGTGACAATGGTATTGTGGTTATGTTAAAAGGAGCTCTTATCTTTTAGGGATACATACTGAAATACTTATGGGTAAAACGTATCATTTGCTTCAAAATGGTGGAGGTGGGAAAGTGTGGAGGATATGACTATGAATAGATAATTGTCAGAATTAGATGATGAGTAATGGGTGCTCAATAGACTATTCTCTCTACTTATATGTTTGGAATTTTCCATTAAAAAATCTTAATATAAGGGTGGTGTAGGCCTTTCTTGTACAGATCTCTCTGTGTACATCTGCCAGGTATTCTGGATATAAATATACCAAGGGGTCCATTTGAAGTGTTGTCAAATAGACACAGTTTGCCAGATATGACCCGAATGTTCTGCAAAGTGTATATGCCAGGTCACAACCCAACCAGTTGTGTATGGCAGGTGTCACTGCTTTACATAGTCTATCTACAGAGGAGACTGAGTGGTTCCAAACATAGGCTTTTTTTTTTTTTTTTTTTTTTTGAGTTGGAGTCTCACTCTGTCACCCAGACTGGAGTGCAGTGGCCGCTCCCAGCAACCGCAGCCTCGACCTGCTGGGCTCCGGCGATCCTTCCGCCTCAGCCTTCCAAGTAGCTGGAACTACAGGCGCGCGCTACCACGCCCGGCTGATTTTTTTTTTGATTTATTGTAGAGATGAGGTCTCACCAAGTACACAGGCTTTTAAGTCAAGCACTGGGTGTTATGATAGCAGCTCTTTCTCTTAGCAGCTGTGTGACCCTGGATCCCATACTTAACCTCTATGAGATCCACTCTTATAACCTATAAAAGGAAATTTTGATACCAAATAGAATCTCTAGAACATATACACAGGCAGCATTTGTTTGTTTTCTTCCTATTCCATCTTACTCTTTAAGAGATATTTTATTTTAACCTCAAAATCATCACTGTGTCTTAGAGAGCATTTGGGGGATGTTAAAAGGAGAAGAAAAATAAGCACATTCATGTATTTATGTGACAGATTCAAGGCCGTTTCTGTGATAATGAATGTTATAGAATATGTTGTCTGATAGAATGAGGAGAAAAATGCTTAGTCTTTCCTATCAAATGGTTGTGACTTCCTTGTGGCCTTTGTGGGTCCAATTCAGGTGTGTCTATGACTAAGAGTCTGTCTATGACTAAGAGTCTGGAATATTCTTGGATCTCCAGAAAGACTAGGCATTTGGTGACTGTGGGTTTATAGGGAGGAATACTGAAGCAAGAATCAGGAGCTCTGCCTAAATTTTACTGCCTGAGCCTTAACTTGTTGATAGAATCTTTGGTCAGTAATTTCCTCTTCTTCTCTCCTCAGCTATCAGGAAGCCAGGTCAATAAAGTCTGGAACCTGGATTGAGTAGTTACTATGTTCTAGGCGCTGTACCATCTTCATTATTTGCATTTCACCCTCTTTTATTTTTTGAGTCAGAGTCTCTGTTGCCCTGGACTGCAGTGGAGTGCCCAGGCTGGAGTGCAGTGGCACAATCACAGTTCACTGCAGCCTCAACCTCCTGGGCTCAGACAATCCATCCACTTCATCCTCCCAAGTAGCTAGGACTACAGGTGTGCACCACCATGCCTGGCTAATTTTTTTGGGGGGGGAGTAAAGATGAGTTCTCGCTATGTTGCCCAAGCTGGTCTCGAACTCCTCGCTTAAAGCAATCCTCCTGTCTTAGTCTCCCAAAGTGCTGGGATTACAGCTATAGAGCACCACACCTGACTTGCATTTCTCCCTTTTTGTCAAGGGCTTTTGCTCAAGTGGCCTTCGTGAAGCAAAGTCCAGTATCCTAGAGAATAGCAATGGAAATCTAATTTGGATGGGAGAGGGCATATAAATCTCCTCTGAGAAATTATCTATAAATGGTAACCTTAAGTGTGAACAGAGAAAAGCTAGAGTGGGAGACACTGTCAGGAAGAGAGAGCAGTATGTTCAAAGGGCTTGAGATGGAAAGCAGCTTGGCTCATCTGGGTTGGAGGGAGACCAGTGCAGCAGAGTGAGTGTGAAAGGGAGATTGGTCCCAGATGAGGGTAGTGAGGAAGGCAGGGGTCAGAATGCATAGGACCCTGTAAGCTAGAGTTTGCGTTTCACATGTAATTCCATTTGCTCTGGCAGTCTGCAAGGTGTTGGGATCTGAGGGTAAAGATGTCACCATCAGGGTCATCAGAGCAGAGCAACCACAAGCAGTAGCCTTGTAGGTGGAACTTCTGCTGCTGACCTGACAGAAGTCTGTCCTTTTTACTGTGGAAGCCTAACATTGGGCTGGTGATAGTGGAGATGAGGACATGTGAACGGACCTGGGGCTGGTGGATGGGACTCTCTTAATTCCCCGACTCCAGTGAGTGTGTTGCTCACAAGGAAAAGGGGTGGTGGGGGACAGCTGATCCCTCATGGCGTTCAGGTCAGGCTATTGGCCCTACTAAGGACAAAGGCCACGATGCACATGGCCCCATTTCCCTTGAATTGGTCTGGAAAAAAGCTGAAACACCAAGAAATTATTCTGTTCATGACAAAAGGCCCATATTCCCCCATGATATCCTCTCTATTATAATCACACCCAGTCATAGTTCTGAACACTTTGATAGTCTTGAAAAGATATTATTATTATTCACCAGAGCATAACATTTTCCCATAATGAACTATAACTAAAAAGGAACATAGATCACATTTATTTATTTTTTTAGTCGTATCCTGCTAAACTTTTTTTTTTTGTATTTCTAGATCATAAACCACACAGAGCTACTTATCATTCCTAAATTTATTTTAATGGAACAAATAATTAGACAAGTGTGTTTTAAGTGTATATTAAATATAGTTTTCATTCTTCTATGTACCCTTACTGCTTATCAGAATATCTTCCACACATACTTATTTGCAATGGATTGTAAATATAAGTAGTTTATATGTGGTTTAGAATGTTCCACAGCTAGACAAAGTGAAAATCTCTTTCCTGACAACATTCCTCCACTCCCTAAAGGTAATCACTGTTATCATTTGGTCTACTTGGCATAGATTTTTCCTTGGCATGTGGAAATACAAATACATAGTTAGATATATTGATCTCTTCACTGATTTATTTATGTGTTTATTTATTTAGTTATTTATAATTTTTTGTAGAGATTTATTTATAATTTTATGTTGCCCAGGTTGGTCTCAAACTCATGGCCTCAAGCTGTCCTCCCACTTCTGCCTCCCAAGGTGCTGAGATTATAGGCATGGGCCACCGCATCCAGTCTATTTATTTTTTAAGATCAGATGAGATCAGGTGCATTCAGGGTGATGTGGCCGTAGACAATATTTATTTATTTTTGAGGTACCAAATGAGAATCATAGAATAACACTGATGTGCTAGTTATGTTCTTCACATAACAAGATACATGTTTTAAAAATTATTTTCATTAAGCTATTATTTAGATAAAGTTCACTGTTTAGTTTACAGTTATGAAAGTCTTGAAAAGTGTATACAGTCACGCAACCATTACCACAATCAAGCTATACAACAGTTCTGTCATGCCCAAAATTGCTTCTAAAACATGGATCCAACCCTACTGCTCATTGAAAGTGGACTGGATAAAGAAAATGTGGTACATATACACAAAGGAGTATCACACAGTCATAAAGAAGAACAAAATCATGGACTTCACAGCAAGTTGGATGGAGTTAGAGACCATGATATTAAGTGCACTATCACAGAAACAAAGATCTGAATACTGCATGTTCTCACTCATAAGGGGGCCTTGAACATTAGTCACATTAACAAAAGGGAAGGGTCAGCAGTCTCTGGGCACTGCTAGAGGAAAGAGGAAGGGAGGACGGTGGAGGGCATGTGACAACACAAAATGTACTTGGTTCATAAAAAGTGTACTTGGGGCCAGGCGTGGTGGCTCAGCCTGTAATCCCAGCACTTTGGGAGGGTGAGATGAGAGGATTGCCTGAGCCCGGGGATTCGAGACCAACCTGGGCAACCTGTTGAGACCTTGTCTCTATAATAAATCAAAAAAAAAATTAGCTGGGCATGGTGGCATGTGCCTGTAGTTCCAGATACTTGGAAGGCTGAGGTGGAAGGATTGCCTAAGCCCAGCAGGTCAAGGCTGTGGTGACCATGAGCATGCCACTGCATTCCAGCCTGGGCGACTGAGTGAGACTCCAACTCAACAAAAAGAAAAAAAAGTGTACTTGGTTCATTATCAGGGAGATTGAGGGTTAGTTAGAAGTCCAAACTTCACCTGCATGCAGCCTACTTGTGTAGTTAAACCTCACTTGTACCCCACGTTCCTATAATAAAATAAAAAAATTTTTTAATTGCTCCTTTTTTTTTTTTCAACCAGTCCACTGTCCCCATCCCAAACCTGGCAATGAAATATTTGTTTTCTGATCCCTCCCCAATTGATAGCTGTAGGCGTCCATTTTAATTATGTTCTATATATTTTTAAAATTTCCCTTGCAACTTCCTCTTTGACTCATAAATTAATCTGTTTAATTTCCAAGTTATTGGAGACTTTTCTGCTGTCTTCTGTTACTGATTTCTAGTTTTTTTCATTATTGCCAGATAACACATTCGGTTTGATTTGAATTCTTTTTTTTTTTTTTTGAGTTGGAGTCTCATTCTGTCACCCAGGCTGGAGCGCTGTGGCCGCTGCCGGCCACTGCAGGCCACTGCAGCCTCGACCTGCCGGGTTCCGGCGATCCTTCCGCCTCAGGCTTCCAAGTAGCCGGAACTACAGGCGCACGCTACCACGTCCGGCTAATTTTTTTTTAACTATTGTAGAGACGAGGTCTTGCCAAGTTGCCGGGGCTGGTCTTGAACACGCGGGCTCAGGCAATCCATTGGCCTCAGCCTCCCAAAGTGCTGGGATTACAGGCCGAGCCACTGAACCCGGCCGAATTCTTTCAATTTGATAAGGCTGGCATTATGATCCAGGATGCAGTCTATCTTGCTGAGTGTTCCACGTGGATTTGAAAAGAGTACATATTCTGCAGATTTTGGGGGGAATGTTCTGTAAATATTAATTAGAACCAGTTGCTTGATGGTGTTTTTCAGTTCCTCTGCAATCTTGTTGATTTTTATTCTACTAATTGTACCTGTTACTGAGAGAAGTGTTCAAGATCTAATTTGTAATTATGGATTTATCTATTCACCTTTCAGTTCTGTCAGCATTTGCTGCACGTATTTTGAGACTCTGTTGTTAGTTATATACACAGTTAGAATTGTTATATCTTCTTGGTTAATTGACTGACTCTCTTTATTCCTGGTATTTTGTTTACTTTCAAGTCAACTTTGTTTGACAATGATAATGTAGCTTTCTTTTGTTCCATGTTTGCATGGTATTTCTTTAACCATTCTATTACTTTTAAGCTACCTATATCATATTTGAAGTGAGTTTTTGAAGACAGCATATAGTTGCATCACATTTTGTTTTCATTTTTGTTGTTTTTTAATCCATTCTGACAACTCAGTCATTTAATTATGTATTTAGATCATTAACATTTAATAAAATTATTGACATATTTTAATTTTGGTCTACTGCTTTATTTTTTGTTTTTGTTTGCCCCCTCTAATTTTAATTAACTTGTTTCTTCTTTCTTGCCTTTGGTTTATTTAAACACTTTATAGTACTCCATTTTAACTTTTCTTTTGTGATTTTGAATACATCTCTTTGTATAAAATTTTTGTGGTTACTCTATGAATTACAAACTACCTGCTTAACTTTTCAGTTTATTTAAAATTATTTAACCACTTCAATTAATATGTAGAAACCTCATCTTAAAAAGTCCCCTTACCCTTCTCGCTTTATGATAAATTTCCTTATGTATTATATATATTTATGCTGAAATCCACATAGGTATCTACTATGTCTACATTATTAAGAAATCCATCAGTCAATATTATATTTTGCTGTGGTTTTCCAACATTTCCCATGCTTTTGGAAACCTATTCAGATGTATCACTATATTCATTTCCTCCTTAGACTTTTAAGAGTCCCAAATTGGGGCAGAAAGCAGAGGGGAATGAGAAATTTGTCGTTTGCAATAAAATTCTAAAATTCTCAATAATATTATAAATTAAAAGTAATATAAGTCTTATTCATAAATTAAGCAATAACCTGGACAGCACCAAATGCCAGTGCCCAGAGAGATTATTCAGAGCCCTGGTGGCTTGAGGACACAATGGGAAAAGCTTTAGAGCAATTCCAGTTTCCACCACCAAGCAGGCATTCAAAGCATTTTCCTTGATGTACTTAACCTCTTCTTACTTCCTATACCCTGCTCTGAATTATAGGATTAAATAGATAAATAAGAGTTAAGATGAAAGGAGATACAATTTAGAGTCCCACTTGTTTATGTTACTTTTGTAAACTTTAACTTCCTACGTTCCTGATCATTTTTCTCAGAGGAAACACCTGTTTTCCTGGCTAAGTACTTTCTGTTTACCACCTTAAAAATGAACAGAAAAAGAAAAAGAAAAAAAAAGTCAATTCACATAATTACCATACCCAGGTCTCTTGGCCCCAGGAACAGGATTTCATTTCTATCATCATCATCAACATCGTCATCATCATCACCACCAGCTCCCAAAAGGGGTTGCTGAGTGTGTACCCATGAGGAAGAGTAAAATGACCAGCCCCTAAATCCTCATGGCCCATCATTTATGTAAGAGGCAACTGTGTTTATGAAGTGTTTGTCAACTTTCTTTTATAATTACCCCAGGAACCCAGGAGACTTTTTTTTTTTTTTTTTTTGCTAATCACCCCCACTCACCTGCAGAACATGAAATTTTTTTTTTTTTTTTGAGTTGGAGTCTCACTCTGTCGCCCAGGGTGGAGTGCAGTGGCCACTCCCAGCCACCACAGCCTCAACCTGCTGGGCTCCGGTAATCCCTCCGCCTCAGCCTTCCAAGTAGCTGGAACTACAAGCGTGCGCCACCACACCTGGCTAATTTTTTGATTTATTGTAGAGATGAGGTCTCACCAAGTTGCCCAGGCGGGTCTTGAACCCGCTGGCTCAGGCAATCCACTCACCTCACCTCAGGCGTGGGATTACAGGCTGAGCCACTGAGACCGGCAGAACATGAAAATGTTAATACCACAAATGTAGTGTATATTTGTCTATGTACTGTGGTCCTTTGGAGGGTCAAAGATCATTATAATATCCATGAAAATCCTACCCCCAAGAACTAATTTTTGGCCCCTTGGGCATAATGCCACATCTGTTGAGAATGCATGGTATAATGAGATTAGGACAAAATCTGGAACTTTATTCCTCCTTCATCCACCTCTTGGTCCATGCTAGAAAGTTTATCATGGTCAGATGCTCAGCCTCAATGGACCATCCATGGAGCCTCCCCAGGCACTGGAGCAGTGCTCAGGTCCCTACTTCTGGAGAGACCTGTAGACCTTGGACCTTTTCCTTGTCTGGGAGAAATATCCTTTCCTTATCCTCTCTGTGTCCCCAGAGGTCCTCTCCTTTCTACCAGGTACAAGCAGCCCAGTTCTTTTCATAAGTTTAAGTTTTCATAAAGGATAGAAGAAACACTGGCTTTAAACAGCTTTTGATTCCAGCCCTGCCTTAAACTTCTTTTGAGGCAAGGTGAAGGTGTACCAAGCCTGACTCCCTGCTACAGAAAGGATAAACGAAGGGAGAACAAAGACTAACTACCTCAACAGTACGTGTCCTGATATATTTGCTAGAGCTATGCAATTAGCAAATAAGGTGATTAGTCTACCAGGTTCTAATCCTGGCTCTGGCAGTGGGTGTGGTGAACAACATTTTTACTTCTAACTCTGTTAAGGAGCATGTGCTTCAGAGTTACATAAATCCATAAAGAGAGGATATTGATACCTCAGCAGTGTTGTCAGGAGGATTAAATTCAGTTTGCTAACATGAAGAATCTGGAGCTAGACCCTCTAAATAATCTGTTCCATAAATAGCTATACTTTCTCCCTGGAACAGGGAACTCATTTGGCTTTTGAACTGCCTTCTCAACCTGGGCTCCCTAACTAGATTGTAGGTCAGAAGCATCTTTGGATCATTTTCTAAGCCCTAAGATGAATCTCCCTTGTTGGTAGAAACAGGACTTCTGTATCAAAGGCCGTTCAAGTTATTAATCCATAATCATATGGGCCTCAGAAAATGGACATGCCCATTTGGTACCAACAGTGAATGTGAATGCCTGTTTTCCCTTCATACCATCAACACCAGGTATTACTCATTCTTGTCTTTATTGCCAATGTGATCTGCTTATTTTTCCCAGACTTGCTCCATTGGAAGAGTAGTCTCAGAGGGTCGTTAAGCTTATAGATTCACAGTCTCCTCTCCTAGGGCTGCCAGATTTAATAAATAAGCATATGTACAGGACACCCAGTTGAATCTGAACATCACATAAGCAAAATAACATTGCATGGGACTGAAAAATTATATATTGTTTATGTGAAATTGAAGTTTAACTGGGTTAAATGTAATCTGCCAACCCTATATATGGAGACCTCTGTGGAATAGAACCAAGGTGCTCTGGTTAACAGCGCTTGCTGAGCTTCCAGCACATGCCAGCCCCAGTTATCATCCATGTGAGTGAGCTCTCTCAGGTGTCCCAGCCTAGTGTAGCATCCAGATGACTATAGTCCCAGGTGACAGGTTCCACATGGAGCAGAAAATAACCAGAAGAGCCCAGTCAACATAGACTCCTGAGAGATAATAAATGATTATTGCTTCGAGGTGTGGATTAAGTAGAAATCATTATCTAACACATGATTTGGGTGAACTTTCCCTCTTTTTTTTTTTTTTTTCTTTTTCTATGTTATCATTGAATGATATAGGCAGTCCCTTATTCTAGAAGCCTTGTTAGGACTTTGTTATAATTTTGGCTATTGTCTGCCTGTGGGTTTATGTGTAGGTATAAATTTCTGGACTTTCATAAATTCCTTTTTTAAGGGATTTTCAAAAGAAATTTTTGTGATGTATGATTTTCCCTTTATGATTGGAATTTAGAAATGAATTTCTATTCTTTTCCATAAGATGAGTCTTCACTGTAATCATGCTTGTTAAGGAAGTAAGTGTGAATGTTGCTATAAATGGCTCCATGAGCCACATGGAAAACCATATCCTCAGGCGTATACTCATATAATCCTGGAACATTGTCTCCTGCTACACGATAGCCTTTGGTAAGGAAGTCACTTTCCTTGGGAACACGTAGACAGGGCTCCTTCAGCAGACAGCAGATAGATGTGCATTGCACTCCTTAGGTTTTTGTGACTGTCCCAATACATGAGTCTGTCCTATTATGGGGTTCATTCAAAGGAAAACCACGTGCCAGCAAATCTAAGTAACATGCTCCAGTGTCATTTTTTTTTTTTAGTTGGAGTTTCACTCTGTTGCCCAGGCTGTAGTGCAGTGGCACACTCACAGCCACCCCAGAGTCAACTTCTAGGTTCTGGCGATCCTTCCACCTCAGCCTTCCAAGTAGCCGGAACTATAGGCGTGCACTACAATGACCGGCTAATTTTTGATTTATTGTAGAGAAGAGGTCTCGCCAAGTTGCCCAGGCTCAGGCAATCCACTTGCTTTGGCCTTCCAAAGTGCAGGGATTACTACACTCACAGTCACTCCAGCATCGACCAGCTGGGCTCTGGGAATCCTTCCGCCTCAGCCTTCCAAGTATTGCCAGAACTACAGGTGCATGCTACCACGCCTGGCTAATTTTTTTATTTATTGTAGACACGAGGTCTAACCAAGTTGCCCAGGCTAGTCTTGAATCCGTGGACTCAGGCAATCCACTCGCCTTGGTCTCCCAAAGTGCTGGGATTACAGGCTGAGCCACCCAGCCCAGCCTCCGGTATCATCTTTATAAGGAATAAAATTCATGTATTGTTCTTATCTTTTTGTCATAATTGCTGGTTTAGACCTCAGACTTGGAGCAGGGGTGTATTTTGGAGGTTCCTTAAAGACCTGAGTATTTCAAAGCAAGACCATAGAAATAAGTTGGGAGCCAGTGAGACCCAGGAAAGGGGAGAAGAGCCTCAGGCCTATTGTAAGATTCACACTTAAGGACGAAGCAGAACATGTGCTCAGCTAAGCAAAAGTTTACAACCAATGGTTCTTTAGAAAAATTTTATTGATAGATAATATTTTACATATTTACGAATTATGGGTAATATTTTGCTACCTGCATAGAATGTGTAATGATCAATGTGTATTTAGGATATCCATCACCTTGAGTATGTATCATTTCTATGTGTTGGGAATATTTCAAGAACTCTCTTCCAGCTATTTAGAAATACATGATATTGTTGTTAATTATAGTCACCCTACTCTGTTATCGAACATTAGAACTTATTCCTTTTATACCAAGAGTTTTAAAGGGGAAGGGCCTGGGCTGTGCAACCCGTGGTTATCTTTCCAAATTTACTAATCAAATAAGTAGTTCCTGCTATAGAGAGGGAGTGAATGTGTGGGGAAGCTGGAAGTGTTTTGGTCAAGGATGCCCCTCCACATGGAAGAAGGTATCAGGAATGAAGGGTTATAATTCCACAGAATAACCCAGTACAGATGGTCCCCAGCGCCAGATGGTTCAACTTACGATATTTCAACTTTATGATGGGTTTACCAGGGTATTACATGCGTTTTTGAATTATAATATTTTTGACTTAATGATGGGGTTTATCAGGACATAACCCCATCATAAGTCAAATAACATCTGTATATGATTTAGTTGAGTACGTTTCTGGCTATTAAATAAGTATAATATTCTATTCCTGATTCCTTGAAATAACTCAGATTTCTTAAATTACATTTTTTGGTGTTCTAGATCATTCAGTCACTTGATTACAGACAGTCTCTTAGTTTTCTGCCACAAATGGCTAACTGCTTACCGTGGTGTATGAGTTTTACATGATCCCCCTGAGAGGGCTAGCACATGGCCAAGAGCTCTCAGATACCTCCCTGGGTCTCCGTGTACTGATGATACTCCCCTAAGGTCACTTTTATTTTTTACAATTTTTTTTTTATTTTGGGGGTGAAAGAAGGAGTTTATTAAGCAACAAATCTCTCTAGAAAATGAGTGGGGGCCTGGAGTGTGTTATCCCCTAAGGTCACTTTTAAAACAAACACAATTCCTGACAACAGGAATTTTCTTTGTTCCCAGAACCTGAGCAAAACCCTGCCAATTCCCTGCTTTCCAGCCTTGTTTCTTTAATAAGTACGCCATCTCAGGTGGTGGCCTAAAAAGTGAAGACGTCTTGCTTTCTGGGAAAGACACGAGCTTGGAGGGGAGGGCTGTGCGGAGGCATTTCCGGTGTGGAGGATCAGCCCGCGCATCGCAGTTGCCATAGAAACATGACGTCGTTTTGGCAACCGTGACGACCATAACGACATTTTCATAGAGACCAGCTTGACCTGGTGAGAAGAGAGAAGAGCCGCCTTCCGCTTTCAGGTGTTTGGACGGAGCTGAGTGTGCAGGTGCCCCGCTGTGGGGGCTGAACCGCCCTGGGATGTGGGGACACGAAGGGATCCCAGATCCAAGTCGCCTCGTTCCCGCTTTGGGACAAGTTACCCCGGCTGTCCTGTGAGGGAGAGGGAGGTGGGACCCTCCTGGCCCCAGTGAGTGTGGTGTCCTGCTCCAGGGTGTCATGGAGCTACTTTCCATGGAAAGGCCGGCAGGGAGGATGACACAGGTGACGACTCTCTCTGAGCCCGGCTTCCTCCTCTGTAAAATGAGGATGAGAATGCCCTCCCATAACATTGCTGGAAGCCTCAGTGAGACACAGGTGCAATCCGATAACCCTGTGGTTATTGGGGGGTCAGAAATGCCTGTCTGAATTCAGGCCACTTATTCCCTTTCAGATTTGTTGTTAGGGGATAGATGAGGAAAGAAGAAAAGGCCCTGGTGAGAAACCCATTTCACCTTCTGTTGTTATGATCACTACCCAATTGTATCAGTGTCATTGGTCACCAACCTAGTGTCCAGTGTGGTGCCAAACTCATAGTCACTCCAATAAAGCATAGTGATTGCTGGATTTCTCTTTCCCTGTGCAGTACTTCATCTGGTTTCTGAGCTCATATCTGGTGCGTGAGGAGGTTGGTTCTGAGGACCTGGGTCCTGGTGGCTGCTGAAGCTTCTACTCCAGATTTGAAAGAAACAGTCCTCGGTAGACCCCCCAACACTTCCATCCCTGGTGGATATGACACCTGGCTCAAGTGAGTTCATAAATCTAAACAAAAGCACGTTGTAGAATAGCTCTGTGAGGTTTATAAATAGCCTGAAAGTTGAGACACTCCTTTGATCTTATCATTGGAGAAGAGGTTTAGCAGGTGGAGTTTCATCCCATAAACAGCTACAAGCTTTGTAGTGGCCCTTGAGACCCATCTTAGAGATGGTTTACTTTGTCACAAAGCAGTGAATAGTTCAGTGGGGGAAGGAACTAGATGTTTAACATGTATTTGCAATAAGTTAAAATATATTTTCTGCCTATATAAATAATAATTAGTGATTCTGACATATCTCTCAGATGGGTGTGGAAATATGCAGTTGTTAGGTCTTCCTAGTGCTGTAAGATTGTAATATAAATTCTTTCTGGGTGACCATGTTTTTTCCCATTACATAATATAAATGTTTAAGCCAGAAATTTTGCAAATGTTTGTTCAAAATGTCAATTGTTAAAACTTAATATTTTAAAAACAAAGACCTTAGAGTTTGTTCTATCACAGTGATACTAAGCCATGTTCCCTAAAATAACCAGTTATTCTTAAATATTATTATAATTATTTTCCTAGAACATAATGATTTTATTTTTTTACTTCAAAAGGGAATAGACATGCACTTTCCCCAAATATTTAGATACTGCAAATGATTATTGTGATTATATGTAGTGTAGAGCAATTTGATCAGACATAGTACAGATCTGTTTATACAACAAGAGAATAATAGTGGGAATCTTTTGGTTTATTTATTTAATTGCATCAAAGACTTATCATTATACAAATGTATTTTAAATTCTGTAAGCCATATTGACATACAATATATTGTACATATTTAAAGCATATGGTTTAATACGTTTTGACATACGTATGCTCTGGTGAATCTAATTTCGCAGTCACAATAATGAACATATTCATCACCTCACATAGCTTCCTTACACTTTCTTGGTTACTATAGGCTTATAATGAATCTTGAAATCAGGTAGTGCTTGTCCTCCAGCATTATTCTTTTTCAAGGTTGTTTTTCATAGTTTAGGTCCTTTGCATTGCCACATGATTTTAAAAATAATTCTGTTGATTTCTTCTTAAAATCTATGCTAAGACTTTTATTGGAGTTGCATCAAATGTATAGATCATTTTGAGAAGAATAGACATCTTTTAAAAAAATTTTGTTTTGATGTAATTTTTAAAAAAGAGAACAGACATCTTAACAATACTGAATATTCTGGCCTATGATGTTGGTATGTCTCTCCCTTTATTTAGGTCTTCTTTAACTTCTTTCAGCAATGTTTTGTAGTATTCAGTGTATAAGCCTTGTACATATGTTGATAGATTATGCCCATGTATTTCATACTTTGTGATGCTGTTATAAATGGTAGTATTTTAAATTATAATTTCCACATATTATATGTTCACTGAACTGCCAGAAGCCAAATGCTTAGCAACAGCTCCTTGGGACTCTTTTTGGTTGAAAATACAGGGTACTCTAGGATAAAAAAGATGCTTAATCTTAACATCTGTATTAATCAAAGTTATCCAGAGAAACAGAACCAATAAGATATATGTATAGAAAGATATCTATTTTAAGGAATTGGTTTATGTGATTGGGGAGGCTTGGCAAGTCCAAAATTTGATAGGGGAGGCCAGCAGGCTTTAGACTCAGGAAAGAGTTGAAGTTCAAGTCCAAAAGCAGTTTACTGGTGAACGAGCAAGAGCCATTATTGCAGATGAAATCTGAAGATGAGCTGGTAGAATTCCCTCTTCATTGGGGGATATCAGCTTTTTATTCTATTCAGGCCTCCAGCTGTCTGAATGAGGCCCACTCACAATGAGAAGGGCAATCTGCTTTACTTAGCCTACCAATTTAAATGTAAATCTCATCCAAAAACACCCTCACAGAAACATCCAGAATAATGTTTGACTAATTATCTGGGCACGGTGACCCAGCCAAGTTGACACATAAAATTAATCATCACAACATCCATTTACCTGTATTTCCATGATCAGCTTTTAGAAGTTATTAATAAAATACTGAAACTAAGGAGAAAAATGTCCCCAAGACAATTCTACAGATCATCTCCAGAAAAATTGATTATTAAAATAAAATAGTTTAGTAGCTCTTGACTTTATGTGTGTTAGGGTCATCTCGCCGGGGCTTCCAAAATATGTTAGGATCATACTCTCCCAGAGGGGCCTCCAGAATGTTAGGTCAGGCCAGCTGGGGTGTGGGTGTCTAGGGTGTGATCTGATCCTGCATGAAAGATGCAAAGAATTACACAGAAGTTAGGTTAGAAAATATAGTTTATTTAAAATTAGAGAAAGAAGATTCACCTCCCCAAGGTGAGGGAGGGGGCCAAAGCCAGGAATCATAGCAACAGTAATAACTCAAAGAGTACATGGCCACACCAGAGACTAGCAAAGCAATGGCCAGAAAAATAATTTTTTTGAAGAACATTTATTTTTATATTTATTGATGAAATATCCAAATTATATGTACTTTGAACACAATTGCATTTTATTTTTAATCCTTTAGAATAAATCATTGACAATGAGCACAAGTTGATATCATGATAGAAATAGAAAATATAAGGTGAAATCGACAAAAAGAAAAAAGACTAAAAAAAACAATGAAATAGAAACACTTAAAGAGGTAGTCTTCCAAAATGAAAAAATATATATTAAAAACAATGAAAGTAGCCATACTTTCTTCATTTACATTCAAAACAAAAGCAAACAAGCAAAAAAGAAAACCTTGAAATTCCTATAACTAAAATTAAGTCTAAAAATATAGAAGAAATTTTTATAGTATCCAAAAGGACAAAAGATATTGGATATTGTGTTTTAAAGATAATATTATGCGTCCAATATTTAGGCAAGCATGATGAATAATACTTTACATGGTACTAAAAGTGTAACATTTACAGAACACAATGGAAAATTTTTTGGTTTCGTTAAAATGATTTTGACGTTTGATGCTACAGTAGCAAAACTTGCCAAACTGATTTTTTAAATAATGAGACAAATAATTATGTCTAGGATGAAGAATTCAGGGTGAAATGTTTAATTTAGTGGTAGATAAAGACAGATTAAAAATATATAAAATAATATTTAAATAACATTAATATAATGTCAAATAATTATTCCTCAGCTCAACTAGTTTGTAGCAGGCATGAAAGTCATGTTGAACAAGTAGGAAAAAAGTTAGAATTCATGAGTATTAGGTTCGTGTCACATTCATAAAATATATAGGCTCCTCCTTCATTGAAGAGCTAAAAACTTAACTTCAGTTTTAGTCACTGATTTAAAAGACTGTTGAGGGTAAGCCTTAAGGTGCTAACATTACAGATAAAGAAAAGATACACAGCCAGAATCCAGAAGTATTCTGTGTGCATGGTATACATTAATTACTTGGAAAATTGGCCTCAATTGTGCTAAAACCAGTGTCATTCTTTGGAGCAATTCAAAGATCATATTCAATATTTTCAAGATAGACTCAAAGTTGTAAGAGCTTGATGAGACTCATATCCTATTTGACCTGCCAACTCTCTCTGACACAAGATAGGAATGCCAACACAGTGCATTCAAGTAATTAGATTTTACTTATTTTAACTTTTAAACCGATCTTGTCGAGGTATGACTTGCCCTATTTTATGTATACAGATGAGTTGTGACAAACGTACACAACAGTGTAACCATCACTACAGTCAAGATATAAAAATTTCCACCACCCCAGAAAGTACCCCAGTGTGTCTCTGTGACCTGTCCTGTACCCCACCCCCTACTCCAACTCTAGGCAACCTCTGATCTGCTTTATGGCACGATGGACAGTTGTGCCTGCTCTAGAATTCCATATGAAGTACAGACATGTACTGTATATTCTTTGGTACTTGGCTTCTTTCACTCCATTTCTGAGATTTACCCACATTGCTGCACGCATCAGTAATTTGTTTATTTTTATTGCCAAATGCTATCCCATTGCCCGGAAATGCCACAATTTGCTCATTCATTCATCTGCTGATGAACACTTAAGTTATTGCCAGTTTGGAACGACTGTGACTAAAAATGCTATGAACAGTTGTCTATATGTGTATGTTTATGTGTTCATTGTTCTGGGATAAGTGCCTAGAGGTGGAATAGCTGGTTTTTATGGTTAATGTACTATTAGCTTTAGAAGAAACTGCCAAACTCTTTGTATCCTTGTACAGTCCCATGAGCAGGCTAGGAGACTTTCATCTGCACTTCACCAACTTTTACTATGGTCAGTCTTTTTAATTTTAGCCATTTTGGTTGCTGTGCAATAGAATTGTATTGTGATTTTAATTTCTGTTTTCCTTCTAACTAATGATGTTGAGCATAATTTCACGTGCTTATTGGCTCATCGTTTATCTTACTTTGTGTAGTATCTGTTCAAAGTTTTTTTGCCTGTTTTTTATTGGATTGTTGGTCTTATTGATTGTTGAAGTTCTTTATATATTCCCAATACTAGTCTATATCAGCATATCTATTATAAATACTTTATAAAATAAATTCTGTTTTGTTTCCAAGAGCATAAATTTTTTATAGTTTTAGCTCTTACATTCAAATCTATAATCAATTTCCAGTTAACGTCTGTGTAGTGTGAAGTAAGAGTCAAGGTTTATATTTTTTCAAATGAATGCCCAGTTCCAATACAATTCTTTCTTCATTGGATTACCTTGGCACCTGGGTAGCAAAGCAATTGTTCCTGTATTTATTAGCCTTTTGCTGAACTCTACTATGTTTCATATGTCTGTCTTTAGACCAGTACCACTCAGCCTTAATTAATATAGCTTTATAGTAAAACTTGATATCAGGTTCTATAAGTCTTTCAACTTTGTTCTTTGTCAAAATAGGTGGCCTATTTTTAGGTCCTTTGTGTTTCCATGCCCATTTTAGATTCCTTTGTCACTTTCCACAAAAAAGCCTTCTAAGATTTTTATTGGGATTTCATTATATCTATAGATCATTGGTAGAGAAATTATATCTTTAAAATATTGTCTTCTGACTCTTGAGCATCGTATATCATACTACTAATTTAAGTCTTAATTTATCTCGCCAATGTTTTGTAGTTTTCACATACCTTAATAAACTTACCCTATTTTGTGTTTTTGATATTACTTTGCATTTTGTTCATTTAATTTTCCAATTGTTTCTTGCTATATGCAGAAGTACAATTGACTTTAGTATATTAAACTTGTATTCAACAGCCTTGCTAAATTAATTTAGTTTTAGCATCTTTTTATACTTCTCTTGGGATCTTCTACTTATATGATCATGTCATCAGCAAATAGCGACAATTTTTCTTCTTTTTTTCTAAGTATATCTTTCCCTCTTTATTTATTAACCATCTAGAATCTCTACTATATCATTGAGTAGAACTGGTGAAAATGGACATCCTTGAATGTAGAGGAAAATTACTCATTCTCAGCATTAAGTATGAAGTCAATTGTATGTTTTATTATAAATCAGGTTGGAGAAGTTTTATCATGAGTGAGTGTTTAATGTTATCAAATGTTTTTTCTCTAGCTATTGAGATGATAATATTGTTTTCTCCTTTATTCTATTATTTTCATTTTATTACATAACTGAATTTCAGATGTTAAACCAAAATTATATTCCTAAGATAAACACAGGATATTGCTTTATATGATTTGCTAATATTTTGCTGGAATTTTGCATCTATATTTATGAGGGATATCATTCTTGGATTTTCTTTTCTTTTAATATCTATGCCTGCTTTTTAAATCATTGTAATGTTAGGCTCATAAATATGAGTTGAAGTGTATTCCCTCTTCCTCTGAAAAAATTTTGTGTACAATTGATACTATTTTTTCTTCAATGTTTGGTGGAACTCGCCAGTGAAGCCATCTGGGCCTTAAGACGTTTTATTTTGGAAGTGTATTTTTGTTTTGTTGGGAAATTTATTTTTAACTTTTTACTTTGTGATAATTTTAGACTTACAGAATGATTGCAAAAAAAAGTACAAAGAGCTCCCATATACCCTTCACCCAGCATCTCCTAAAGTTAACGTCTTACATAACTTGCGTACAATTATCAAAATTTCTTAAACATTGGTATAATACTATTAACTAAACTTCGGATTATTGAACTTTGCCAGTATTTTGCACTAATGCCCTTTTTAAATTCCAAAATCTAATCTAAGCTACCACATTGCATTTAGTTTGATGTTTACAGAGTCTCACCCAATCTATGACAGTCCCTCAGCCTTTCCTTGTCTTTCATTAATCATGACCTTGAAACTTTAAAAAGTACTGATCAACTATTTTATAGAATGGCCCTCATCTGGGGTTTGTGTAATGTTGTTTCATTACTAGATTGGTTATGCATTATTGAGAAGAAAACGTCAGATGTGATGTGTCCTCAGTACATCATATCAAGGGATACATTATGTTAATATGCCTTACTAGGGATGTTACCTTGATTACTTTGTTAAGTTGGAGTCATCCATGCTTCTCTACCATAAAGTTTCTATTTTTCCTATAGATTAATAAATATTTATTTTGGGAAAAATACTTTGAGATGGTACCAATATCCTATTCTTTAAACTTTAAATTTTTATCATTCAGCAGTTATTCTTGCGTACGGAAATTATTACTATCTTTCCATAATATGTCTCCCCTCCCCCTTTGCTGCCTTTAGGATTTTCTCTTTATCACTGAATCATTGATTTTCAGCAATTTGATTATAACATACCTTGGTGGCGGTGGTGATGGTGCGTGTGTGTTTGTGTGTGTGTGTGTGTGTGTGTGTCCTGCTTGGAACTCACTGGGTTTCTTGGACTTGTGAATTTATAGTTGTTTCATCATATTTAGAAAAATTGCCAGCCATTATTTCTTCAAATATTCTTTCTATTCTCTCCCCATACCTTTTCTGGAACTTCAATTACACTGACATTAAACTCCTTGTTTCGTCCCCGGTGTCACCGAGGCCCTGTGCTTTCTCTGTAAGTTATTTTTTCTTCTCTGTGTTTTAGTTTTGACACTGTTATAGACTGAATTGTGTCCCCCAAAAAATTATATGTTGGAGCTCTAACACCCAATGGGCCTACAGTCACATTTTTCTTGGAGATAGGAACTTTAGGGAAGAAGTTAAGCCATAAGGGTGAGACCCTAATGGTGTCAGTGCATCATATCAAGGGATACATTATGTTAATATGCCTTACTAGGGATGTTAACACTTGCTAGGGATGAAAGACACTAGAGCTCTCTCTGTGCATACACACAGAGAAGAGGCCATGTGACAAAATGACAAAGGGACCATCTAAAAACCAGGAAAAGACATCTCGCCAGAAAATAACACTGACAGCACCTTGATCTTGGACTACAGCCTCCGGACTGTGAGAAAGTAAGTTTCTATTGTTTAAGCTATCCAGTCTGTGGCAGTCCAAATAGACTAATGCAGATAGCTTATTTTGCTGAGGTCATCTTTTATGATGTCTAATCTGTTTTCATCCCATTAAATGTGATCTTTTTGTTTAAAATTACATTTTTCACCTATGAAGGTTCTATTTCATTTTTTCATGTTTTCCATTTTGATCTGTATTTTTTCCATGTTTTTCATTAAATATTTAAACATATGCATAGCTATTTTAAAGTTTTTGTTTGCTGATTTCATTATCTTCATTTCTGGGTCCATTTCTATTGGCAGATTTTTCTCCTTTTTAAAAAAAAAACTCATTTCCTTATTTCTTAATGTGTCTAGTAATCTCTATTTGGATACTGGACATTGCTGTGTGCTAGATTTTGTCTTCTTCCTTTATAAACTGTTAGACTTTGTTCTGAGAGGCAGTTTATTGTGAATCAGCTTGATCCTTTCAAGGATAATTTTTGGGTTCATAGAATAGCCTTTAATTTAGGGCTAATCTGGTACTTCGAAAAAGGCATGAAGATGTTCTTACTGGAAGAACACCTTGGGTTTTCAATAAAGCCTCTTCACTCTGGCTGATTGAAAGACAAGCAATTTCTAGCATCGTGTGAGCTTTGGAAATTATTTTGCTTACAGCACCCTAGTCATTTTTTCCTTGACTTCACAGAGTTTCACATTATGGATGTGCAGTTTAACATACAACAGCAAACTCTAAAAGAACCCTATGAAGATATCTGAAGCTTTTTCTCTGTGTAGTTCTTTCATCTCTGGTACTCTAGTCTGCAAATTCCAGCAAAATCCACCTGCTTGAATTCTGATCTCAGACTCCTCAACTCAGTGAGACTTCCATGGTCTGATTGACGTCTCCCTCCCCACATCACAGCCCAAAAACTAACTTCAGGCAGAAAACAAAGTGATCATTGGACTCACCTCATTTGTTTTCTTCCTCTAACTTGTTTTCATATATTTTGTCCACTTTTTCTAGTTATTACAGAGGGAAAATGGGTTTGGGCCAAGTTAGTCCATAAGGCTAGAAGCAGAAGCCAGAATTTTTTTCCATTCAATTTAATATAGGCAAGAAATGAGATTCAGGAGACTCTAGTGAAACAACAGAAAATATGTTTTGAGAGTCAGTGAAAATCATGATGTAAGTGACAGTGATCTGTATAATGAAATTAAGTACTTCATAATATTTTGTGATAGTGATAATTCATCACATGTAATTCTATTACATTGTCTGAATATGATATATAAATCTGAATTTCACATTCGTGTTATTTCAAAGTGTGATTTAAAATTTTTATTAATAATTCAAATTCTATTGCCTCAGCAGAGCAAAGTTTTACAAGTTGAAATGAATTTTTTCAAACTATTCATAAAATAAAATGACTTAAGCAAGGTTATACAATTTGGTATCACTATCAGTAGGTCATGAATTATGTGTAAATATTGATATAACAACATAATTGCTAGCTTTGCAGAAATAGAGGCAAGAAATATTAATTTTATGAAATAATTATACCAAAATTAATGAAGGATGTATGCTTCCATTTTATCACTCATTCAAACATCATCGATAGAACATTTAGATATATTCAATAATAATTAATTCAGTCACATTGTATACATTGCCAACTGTCACTCATGTAGAAACTATAATTTAACATTTTTTTAAATGTTACCAAAATATGTTAGTTAATAGTTTATTGGGCTGATTTATAATTTTTACAATATTTGGACATGGTGTTTAACTTTCATTTAAACTCCTGCTCCAGGCCCTGCAAGTGTTAGGGATGGCCCAGCACTTGCCGTTAGGCAAGTGTTCATTCCCAATTCCTCATTCTTCTGCTTCTCTGCTGATAATCCCATAAGGTCCCTGCTCTGCTGGGAGCCACTGTCTCTACCAGTTGCTGACACTGGTGTTTCACACCCATGTCTTTATGGGCAGGGCTCTCCTCATAACCCAAGAGGACTCCTAGTTCCTTTCCTCCCCTGCTAATGGCCCTGGGATTTAGATTCACCCCCTTGAGGCTGCCAGGATGTTGGCCTCTCTGGAATCAGCTCACCTCTTTGGGCTGATTGAGCCAATGTTGCCATTTCCATTATTGCCACCAGTGAAATTGGAGGTTCAAGATGTTGCAAATGTGTGTCCTGCCTCTGCGTGGACAATGGCAGCTCACCATTCCATAAGTCCCTGTACTGGTCTCTGGTGACTGTTGTAACAAATTATCACAAACTTGGTGGCTTAAAACAACAGGAATTTTTGTTGTTGTTGTTGTTAGCTGCATTTTATTTTTTTATTTTAAAGATGTGGGGTACAATTCAGATTTAGGTATGCAAGTAGTCGTCGTACAGGTAAAGTTTGGATCTCCCTTTGGTCCCCACTTTGCCTGGTTTGAGATCAGTCGCTCTTATTGATGTTATGTGCCCCTTCTCTCCCCTGGCAGTGTCCCGCTACTGCCAATCCCTTTCTTACTGTATTATGGTAAATGTTCAGGGCCTGCTTAAGAGTGAGAACATGTGGTACTCTGTTCTTTGTTTCTGTGATAGATTACCAAGTATGATAGACTAAATCCATCCAAGTTGCTGCAAAGTCCATAATTTTGTTCTTCTTTATGGCTGCATAATATTCCATCATGTATACATACCACATTTTTTAAATCCAGTCCAGTTTCAATAGGCAGTATGGTTGGTTCCATGCTTTTGCTATTGTGACTAGTGCTGCAATAAACATGCTTGTGCAGGTACCTTTTTTATAGAGTGGTTTAACTTCTTCTGGGTATATTCCTAAAAGGCCAAAAGGGGAATTGCTGAGTTGTATGGAAG